>CABFNO020001327.1:0-234361 GCA_902006505.2 Clonostachys byssicola
TATAATTAATTTAATTTTCTTTTTTTAGATTATTATAAATAATAAATATTAATTTTAAAAATAAAGTTCTATTTTTTTAATAATAAAAATATATTAATATTATTTATAAATAATAAATAGATATTATATAAAGTAAATAATTATTTTTTATAGAAAAATCTAAATTTTTAATTAATAAATTAATAAATCTTTAATAATAAATTCTACTTTCTATCTTTTATTAGTATAAAAATTTACTTATTAAATTTTAATAGATTCTACTAGGAACTATTATAAAATTACTAATAGAACCAGATAGAACTATATATTAAGTAAGCAGATATACTTCTTTGCTACTTATAATAAGCTGTTAGCTTTCTCGAACAGAACTGTATTAAATAGAGATACTGGTTACAGATCTTTTCAGTATTATCTGTGCAGTATCTGGAGGGTTATAGAGGACATGGGTATTGCTGAGGATGTTAAGCTGTTATTACAAAGGATATCATATAATGCTGTGTCCACACTGATAATAAAAGTAGATAAAACCGAGTGGTCACCGACTATTACTAACCCAAAATCATACTGCTCCCGAGTAACCCTCTTTTATAACACGGTAATCTTTGTTCTTAGCAATTAAAGAAGTACAATGTTTTATTTAGTCCTAACCTGTTTATAGCATTTAGATGAACTCGACGTTCTTGTCACCATATAATCCCAGAGTACGGTGCCATATGAAACCTTTGCCACTACTTAGTCGAATTCTTTGCGGACCCTGGTTCTTATCCTTCCCGTTCTCCTCGTAAAGACGCGAGCAGTAGATGTACTTCTCATTGTCTTTCTCGTTCGGGACGTACTGGTTGTCAACAAAGCGGTAGGTCGTACCTTGGCGGAGGTCTAGACAAGCAAGACCATGCCCAGTGATGGACTCGACCTCAATCATGATCAGCCCACTGAGCAACATGGTCCAAGTGCTGATGGGACAGTTGATGGAGAACCCATCTTCGGACCTTCGCCTGAATATCGTGTTGAATGGGCCGCGGGTTTGAAGGATGGACTGTCGCTCCTCCTGCAGCAGCTTGGCGATGATGAACTGGTCATTAATACCAGTAATGGAAGACAGCTCCGATACGCTCTTACAAACAACGCGTCTGTGTAGAAAGTCGTTCCAGGACCACTCGTGGACTCTGACGCTCTTCGCCACCAGGAGAATAAAGGCGGCGAGCACCCAGCAATACGTCGTGATGTTGAAGGGGTCTACGCCGGAGATACGGTCGCCCACAGCAGCTCCGACAGCCACCCCACCCAAGACGAGCAGGGTGCAGACGACCATTAGGCTGTAGACGTAGAGCTTGCACTCAACAACCACACCTTTCTCCTCGAGCACCCATGCCTTCATCTTCGTCCTCGCTTTGTCAAGCTCGAGCTGGTGCCGCTCAACCTGCCCCCGCGTCGTCCTATCGTCACTACTGGCGGCTTTGGATTGATTGGGATCGTTACTTAAAGCGCCGAGGGGAAAACTCATTGTGCGACTAGTCTCCGTTATCGCTTGGCCACGAAGGAGATTGTTGAGTCGTGGTAAAGAATTCGAGAGTGACCGTGGAGCGCCGGGACCAAGGTCCTCCTGCATTTTCACATACTCCTTTGTCGTCAGGCTGCAAAACGCTGTGTATTGTCCGAATGTAGGCAGTTTTATCGTCCTGTGGCGTGGGTTGAAGGAGTCCTCGGCGAAAGCGATCAGACCCACAGTCTGGTCAAGGTCTACCACTGCTGTTGGATTCGTCAAGATCAGAGGTACGAGGACGGTAATAACTTGGCTCATCGACTTGAGGTTGAAAGGGCTCGGATTCCTCAAGGTATCGCCGCCCTCACACTCGGCGGGTACATAGGTCCATGACACAATCGTGCCCACCGACTCGCCAGCTGCGGTACTTGGTTCTGCGCCGGTGTTATCTTTCATAGCCCGAATTGTTTTGTCCAGGAGGTGGTAAGATATCCGCGCATAGTTTACTTCATCTCGATCAGAGCTCCCGATGAAGCATTTCCTATTGTGATCTTGGTATAGTAAGACGCGGAAACGCTCGAAACCGGCCACGTACACCATGGAGCTCATCTCATAACAGTCGATGGGCGTACTGGACAGCATGTTGGTCCCCCTCATTGACAGCAGGAGAACGCGGAAGAGGTCGAGCACGCCACGCCGAAACATGTGGCAGTGGAGGAAATACAAGGACCGAACCGATTCTTTCTTCGTCTTCGTGGTGTCAGGTGGCGATTCTTCCGTGCCCGACAGCCGGCGCAAGTCTTCCAGCAAAGGATTCATTCTTTCAGCGAAGCTGTGTGCCTCTGCTGCCGGAATCGACATAGGTCCTTGACCTCCCTGATTGTTGGCATTGTCTCCGTCTTGTCGACCGCGGAGGTCGTACTGCAGTGGAACGGGGATTTTCTGGTCGGGAACCCCGTTGTCGATGGAAATCTGCGCGAACTCCGGGAGGCTTGCGGTGAGCACTTTGAGTTTGGTGCACAGCTTGGCCATTTGGGCCAGGATGTTGAGGTGCATGAATTTGCCGTCCGCTGCGGTACACAAAACGCGCGCCACGACACCACTGAAGTAGCTGACAAACTTGAGGATGTCCTCGTGTTTAGGGCATGGTGCATTAGCATCCTTCTCTCCGGTCCCGCCCTCCTCGCGGTCAACAATGTACTCCAGCGTAGCGCGGTTCTTCCTCAGCTTGCCGACATCGCACAGTGTATTGGCTTCTTCAGCGAGCATGTTCTCGGCGTCGTAGTTGGCGATGCTCATGGCTTGGTAAACACGATCTGCCATCGAAGCAAGGAGCTCGTGTGCCCTCTGGGAGTCAACAGCGAGATCGGCGGAACCTTCAAAAAGGAGAGGGGCGGTCCCTGAGACGATCTCAGCGAGTCTCGACACTTCAGCCGCCCAAAGGCGCTCCTGAACTTGCTCAGTGATGCCGTATTGAGTGAGATCATCAAAAGCTGGCAAACCGACCACTTCAATGTCCGGGGCTAGGTCCGGGAGTCGGAATTTCTTGTGTATGTTGACGGCTTGAAGGACCTCGTCCCCAGTGACGGTCACTTGGGGCTCCGGGTCCGGGAGTGAGGTTGAGATTGGGGCGGTTTCATTCTCCGCCACAAGACTAGACCAGCTCAGCTTGGCTGGCCGTTCCGCTGTGGCGGGGAGCGGAAGCTGGCTCTTCATTGCGTCGTCGGGTAGGGTTAGATGTGAAAGAAGATTCTGTGTGGTCTCAAATCCCAAAACTTTACCGAATGTTAGATGGTCACGTTGATAATAAAGGGCCAAGTTCCATCCTAGCAGCATAAGGGACGTACTATCGTATTCATTGAGTTGAGTTGTCGAGCCCTGGCAGCTTCATTGCTGTCGAACTTTATTCTCTTTCTCTTCCGCACGAGATGTACTGCCTATGCCCTTGGTCAGCCTAAGCCGCGTGGAAATTTCTCGAGGCAACTCCGAGGCAGAGTGTGGGAAGCCTGATTCGGTAGAGATGGTGTCCTGCAAACTTTTCTCATTTGTCACCGAAGGCACAGCCATCAAGCATTAACACCCAATTGCCTTACTTAATACACGCACCCGAGGCACAATCATTAGGCACAGCCATCGGGCATTGTCATCCAACTGCCTTGGGTCCAGGCGCACCGAGCCCACAGCCATCGATGCCCGATTTCTCTTATCCGCCTCCATTCGTGTCCACCGCCAATTCGCCGAATCGGCGTATTGGGGCAAGGGTAGGCAACAGCTGTGTATCGCCACACGGGCGGCCTCGACAGTGATGACTGACTGGGCCGCCCTGGATTCTGCCTTGCCTCCTTGTCTGAGCCAGCCCTGCTGTCACCAAAAGTTTGTGGATTCCAATCTTGTTACAGTCAGGCAGACACGTACAGTGATAAGAATGTGGTGCCCGGTATTCAGAAGAAAGAAAATACCCTCTCCTGAAAATGGTTTGCTACTTCAAGCCGAGTCGTCGCGAATCTATCAACACACTGTCTTTCCTCATTAAATACATAGGCATTATTATCTCACGAGCCCAAAGTCATGTCGTCGCTTGTCGAGGTCTATGAATCGTCTCTCCCCAAACTGTTCCCGAAGGGCACACCCGCAAGTTTCCAGGAACCCAATTTTAACTCGGCGAGTTACTAATACTTTACTAGAAAGACAATGAGTCAACAGCTGCGCGCAGGTCTGGGAAGGGTTTCGCTGATATCATCGAGTATCACACACAGGGTCTGGCTGGTCGCGATGTTCAGATTATCCCAACCGAGCGATTCCTTCCCAACAAGAAAAAGGATACCAAGAAGTCGACGCAAAAGTATGAAGAATACGCTGTGGTCCTCCGTCGCACATGGGTGCTTCGTGGACAGGTTTCCATCCCAGTGCGCATTGAGCTAGAGATCCAGTCAGAGTCATTGTGCAGAGAATTGCAGAAGATTGCTGTGAGCCACTACGAAAACACCGACCTTGAGTCGGTCCCCATCAAAATGAGGGCGCCATTCGAGGAGCTCTTCTTTTACCGCAACGAGATCCAGGCTTTGACTGAGAAGGAGGATATCGACCTGCAGCTCCGCAATGATGTCAAGGTGCTGAACGATTTCATCAAGAACAACGGTCTCCTGACAAGTATCATTGACGACCATGCCAAGTACAACAAGCTAGGCCAGGTTGTCTCGGATATTCTGTGGACCATCTTCCCTCCTAACAGCCTGGTCGTGGTAAGCGTTGGCATCATTCGAGAGTGCTGGATCCTGCGCAATGTCTCCATCGTCCAGACTCAAGTCCCAGGCGTCTACGACTGGTCAATTGCTGGACTTCGCCTCGATTTTGACGGGATCTTACCGGGCATGTCATCGCAGACGTTCACGACCCCGATGCTGGGGCTGCAGGTTTGCAAGATCTCCGACCTGCCGGTCGTCCCCATCGAGTATTGCAACGACTGGTCGACTCTCCGGCCTATGCTAGAAATGAGGGCGGCAAAGCTGCGGAGAGTACTTGGGGAGGACTTGTCCTCTTTCCTGCCCCAGATGTACACTGGTCCATCCCTGAGCATCTCCGAGTACAATAAAGGTATCAAGCCAACTCAAATCGCAAAGCAGGTATGTCAGCCCATCTTATTTCATAAGATTGCTTGCCCGATGGGTGGCATCAAAAGTAAACCACCGCGTAAATGCTAACCACTCAACGTAGATAGATGAGCGCGTTATCGTTGATTACAAGATGTATGTCCAGCGGAACGAGGACTCTACCACAGAGCTTATCAAGCTCGGCGACAACCAAAAAGTCCAGGCTGCTGGCGCGCGGGGGAAAGCTAGAGGCATTATCAGCATCTCGGACGAGCGGTGTGCCGATCCGACCTGCAAGACCTGCATGAAGAATATGTCACACGGTGACGAAGTGTACGAAGCAGCCAGCTTTGCCCCGGTCAGACCCACTGCAGACCCGGATACTATCACCAACGGAGATAAGCTGGACGATATCAACAATCTGGCCAATCTTGCTCAGCTCGTCATTAACAGATTCAAGATTTCTCTTGAGGACTTCAGTCTACTATTTCCCGCGCTTGTCCCTGCGTTTGGTTTAAAGTCGAAAGAGTGGTTATGGCTATGCAGTGACTCGCTTCAGGATGTAAATTGGAGTCTGACGGCCTTTGACTCGTTGCAGTTGGAAAGCCGTACGAAGGATCTTATTGAGTGTCTAGTTAAAGGCCATATGTCCAAGCTGGCAACCGCATTTGATGACGTGATACCAGGGAAAGGGCAAGGTTTGGTGTTTCTCTTGCATGGGTAGGTGTTGTGCCGGTTTTGGTCACCGCAAAGCTAACCCAGGTATATAGCGCCCCGGGACTCGGGAAGACGCTTACAGCCGGTAACCAATCTTGCCAATCAAACATATGTACCAAACTGACATAAACTGACATGACGGGTAGAAAGTGTGGCAGATTATCTCAAAAAGCCGCTGTATTCGATCTCTGGCGGCGAACTGAGCACCGACGTTACCAAGGTTGAGCAGAGGCTCAACGAGATCTTCAGTCTCACCAAACGATGGGATGCTGTGACTCTGCTTGATGAGGCTGATGTCCTACTATGCAAGCGGAACTCGGCCGATATGGATAGGAACGCGATTGTCGGAGGTAAATACTACATCCCCACGTTGATGCTGGAGGTTGCGGTCCGAGCATTGGTGATTGTGATTGGCTAATAAAAAAATACAAACAGTGTTTCTACGAATGATGGAATACTTCCAGGGAGTCCTGTTCCTCACGACTAACCGGAAGGAAGACTTTGACGATGCATTCAAGAGCCGTATTCACGTCACCATCACATACCCCGAGCTCTCAGATACAGCTCAGGCTGCTATCTGGAAGCGATTTACGGCGAACTTGCAAGTAAGCAAAGACGAATCATGGACCGATGAAGTCTATGGCACGCTTGGGAAGCTTGCTTTAAACGTATGTTTCCCCAAAAACGTATACGGGTGCAGAGTCCAGGCCTAACAGTTGCAATCACAGGGTCGAACGATCAAGAATATGCTACGGACAGCTGTAGCGTATGCGATTGGAGACAGGAAGCCGCTGAGCATTTCGCATGTCTTGGCCATCGTTGAGACGGAGCTCAAGGAGTATATGGAGATAAATGAGAAATCATTAACTCCGGAAGAACAGGCAAAGAGAGAGCAGGCTAAGAGTGCGCTGCGGAATCTGAATCGATTATGTAACGACGAATTCAAGGTCTGAATACTACTTACTGAGATAGATTTATAGTAGTAGTAAAGCAGGGATAAAAGGTCTATATTTTACAGCTTATACCGCTCAGCGGCTTAGTTAAAAGAAGCTGTTTTTTACAGTTTAAAGAGATATTTATACTTTTTCCTTTATTTAATTAAGACTCTAACTTATAATATTAAGAGCTTAACTATATAATAGATATTAGATCTATTAAGATTTACTCTATAAACTATAGAGTAAATCAGGTAGGTTGTGCCGACATGAGAAAGGAGGCGGCGATCAAGGCCGTATATAGCTCTAACTGCTAAATCTAGATATACTACTATTAATAATCTTACTAATCGCCTCAGGGATATAACCCTCCCCTAGAGTATATTATATAATTTATTCTGAGTATCGGAATATAAAGACTCCGGATCCTCCGGCATGTTTAAGCCAGATATTTATCTCTGGATCATAACTGAGAATTAACCACCTCTTCCACTCTCTCCCATTCTTATCACAAAGACTCTTACCGAGTTATCATGTCGCTGAAGGTTGGGATCATTGGGGCTGGAATCGGCGGCCTCTGCGCGGCGATCGCCCTTCGTCGCACCGGTGCTCACGTCGAGGTCCGTTCACCTGGGTCTCACCGCCCTCATCTTCAAGCATTATCGCTGACGTCTAGCTCCCCGCGTCGTAGATTTATGAGAAGTCTCACTTCCAGAATGAGGTCGGCGCCGCCATCACCATTACTCCCAATGGCATGCGCGCGCTCGACCGCTGGGGCTTTGACACGAAGGATGCTGGCGCCGTCGAGGCCAAGCAGCTGCGCATGTGTGATGACCAGACCTTGAGAGACCGTTTCGTCGAGTCCTTCAGGAATGTCGAAAAAGATTACGGGGCCCGCTTCATGTTTTTCCACCGCGTGGACCTTCACACTGCGCTGAGGAAAATGGCCGTGTCTGAAAACGGCCAGTCTGGGGTCCCGGTGGCTATAAGGAATGGAAAATCAGTCACGTCCGTAGATTGCTACGCTGGAAGATTCACCCTGGAGGATGGCGAAGAAGTGGAGAAGGATTTGATCGTGATTGCCGATGGCGTTCGGGTAAGGCGATGCCATCATTCAGTCATCAGTGCCGTTCATAAGATCTAACGTCTTCCAGACTCGCTTCATCAGCAATATCACGGGTCAAGATCAGCCCCTGGAGCATGTCGGCTTCTCCTTCTATCGCTGTCTCATCCCAGTGAACGAGATTAACAAAGATGCCGAGCTCAAGGCAGTTTGGGACAGGCAGGACCCAGGTTTCTGGGTTCCCTTCGACTTGGCAACGGGCTTCTTCCTCGTCTCTTACCCCTGCCGGGATAAGTCCATGATGAATATCGCCCTGAAGCACAAGACGCGCGATAAGGACCAAGATGCAACCAGCTGGAATACTGAGACCTCGCTCGCGGACATTGTAGATCTCGTCAAGGGACGCAACCCGCTGCTAGAGAGGCTCTTGCAGAAAACTTCAAGCATGTCGGTGCACAAGGTGGAGCGGAGGGATGTTCTCGATCAGTACACAAAAGGCCGCGCTGTCATTATTGGCGATGCAGCGCATCCCATCCAGCCAACACACGGTAAGAACTGGTACCTACGAACAGGCTTAGTGGTTTCTAAATTTCCTGTCTGTAGCTCAAGGAGCCGTCATGGCTATTGAAGAGGCCACGGCGCTAGAGGTGCTCTTCAGTGGTGTAACCGCTGCATCACAGGTTCCTAAGCGCATGTCCATGTACAATGCGCTGATGAAGAAGCGGCTTAATACAGCTCACCTTCTCTCAGATGCCACTCCCGGAGTACTGGACGACAAATATAGAGAACAGGCCAAGGCGCTTTGGGAAGGGGATATCTACCCCCACACGGCGATGAACTTCAGCAAACCAATACGTGACTTCTTCTACCTTTACGACGTTCATACTGAGGCAAAAGCGTTCTTAGCTGAGCACGCGATATAGAAAGGATGCTGTAGATAGAAGCCACTTCTCTTACCAGAGATATCGAACGAGGACTGATTTAGAATATTTCTATAAACCATCACCTTTTGCTAGCTAGCTATTACTAGGAACTGCGGCCGAGTACCTACTTACCAAGGAGTTACGAGTGAGACGGTTCACCGCCAGAGCAGGGCAGTCTCCATCTGCTACAAATTACTTTTTATCTGATGGAAAAGGCCGTTGGAAATGATCTTTTTGGAGCCATCCATGCCTGTATCCATGGCGGGATTCTACCAACAGCTTCATCAACTGTTGCGATTGACAGCCTGGGTATACCATAGATTTATCTATACGATTATCGATTCCAAATGTTCATATACACCCCAACGCTAATTTGTCAAATCAAATAGAGCCCCAATATCCTCGTTTTCAATCACTTGCCGTTGTTTAACCATTTCAACAATAGTACGATGATTGTTACAACGAACACCGAGTCGTTCTGCCTGCCCGACCAGATATCCGTTGATGGAATCAATTTCTGTCTCTCCGCCCAGCCTCTATGTCTTGTAGCATGGAGCTCTTGCTTGCTTTCACCCTCTCCATGGCCTTCAAGACCAAAGACAGCAAGCTCTGGTCAATAAACAGTGAATTTGCTTGCGTCTCAGATATCTAAATTTCCATTGCACTGATAATCTCCCCGGCCTCTTCCAGGAGTGCCTTCATCAAGGCAAGCCTTGGTGGCTGATCAAATAACTGCCCCATTTTACACCTAAAGATAACAGTCAAGGGACTGACCAGAGCATTGACTGCCAGCTACTAACTGCCAGCTTTAGTAGCTGTGCTTTTTTTAAACCGTCTAGTGTTTCTAGTGTTGCTTCGAGATCAGGTGTCTCCAGCAAAGATTGAATTATGGGTGTTTACGCGGCTGGCATCGGCGGAGAGTTATTTTGGGACAGGGGCCCCAGCGTCATGGGGCCTCGACCAGCATGGATGATGGAGAATGGGGAGGTGGAATACACGCCGCAACTGCAAATTCCAGCCCAAAAAGATGGCCGCGACGCGGTTTCACTGAATACCAAGTTAGTGACTTCGTCCATGGTACCTAGACTCGGTTAGCTCATTGTTCGGCATTGAAGGACACGTTTATGTATCGTCACCTTTTCCGTTCTTCAAGAATAGAATGGTGGACTTGCTTCCAAGACGATGCTTCACCATATCAACCGCCGAGACCACTGAATATGTTTTGGTAGCCACAGTCAGGTTCCTGATTGGGGTCTGCAGCTCTTGGGACAGAAGCTCAACTTCAAAGTCTGTTGCCTTGACGGATTTACCGTTCTTAATGCATTCGATGGCTCTACCCTCTTATCCCATTCTGAGAGGAGATCATTGCGATGAGAAGCAGTGTGATGGGCAGCTGAGGGTGATGCTTCCTTAGATCACTGTCCGCGAACTTACCCATGCTGCCCACTCCGACAATATAAATTGGCGTTCTGCTGCTGCTGTTACCGTCGGGGACTGGATCCTGCAAGGTTGAACTCAATATCTGAATCCTTTCGCATGTGTAATTGATCACGCGTTCCACCATGTCTTGATTGAAAATTCTCTGGCTCGCCACCATGGTAACTCGCAAGTGATGTCCATCAGCATCTGGCTTTCCTTCAAGGAACATATCATGGATCGCGGCTTGGCTGATAGGATTTTCTTTCGGAGCACTGTTGGACTCGCTAGACTCGCCAGTCCAAATTTGCATGGGTAAATGCTCTAGTCGGATCTGCTCGTCATGGATCTGACTTTCGGGCTATGTATCAAAGTTCTGAAATAACGTGCAGCAACTGAACTCCGTGGTCGTCTCTGGCCAGTTTGTGCAATTCTGCCTAATATCATCCAGCCCAAGTTTTCATAGGGTAAGCTGTTGAGATACTGGTCTTGTACGTTGAGGGGCAATTCTCTCGGGTTCGAGTTCCCATTATTATCTATCTGGACGCGCGCAGGAACAGTATTAATGCAAGGGTCAACGACTTGCTGGTAATTTATCGGTAAACACTGCCGCCCAGAGACGCCTCGACCGAAAACAACGTCGTCTTATCCTGTCCCCTTCAATATCATGAGAGTACAGGCAGCACTGAATACGTTGGCTGGCGTAATACCGTCTGCATTCAATTGGAAGGGGACCCTGATGACCTTGTCTACAATCCATGTGCCGTTACGTTCGGGCTGTGACTCGTCAAGACCACCGATGACCGTCATCGATGAACCTTACAGGATGGAATGCCAGAACTCATAACCGTCCTTGCGACTTTTAGAAACGTGTTGAACAGATCGTCCGAACGTGGGCGGTTTTGGAAGGCGAATATCGTTGTGTAGAGCGTGAAAGGCACGTACGTTGGACCCAATGCTCAGGCCATCGTACAACGCATGGGACATTCGACGTGTTATCCGAACCGCTCAATCTGGCTGTTTGAGGACAGTGACACGTAGCATCGGCTGCCCTAAGCGGAGAGGCTGTTTGAGATCTTGATCGACTAGAGCACGCGTCGCACTGTTGAGATCCCCCTCAACATTCCTTACTTCGATGGGCACTTTGACATGTGTCAGGACTACCTGATGGAAACTTCCTGAAGCAAAAAGGAACACGGTCCTGAGGATGTCGAAATGGCGGATCAAGGTCTCGACGGTGCGGGCCAATGAGTCCAAGTCAGAGTTGACGGGGAAATCTATGAAGAAAGGCATTGGAGGGCGTGGCTCTCCCGTCGCTGGGTTATGAATAAAACTTTTCTGTAGCGACGTAGCTGGATAGATGTCCACAATTCGGCCGTGGCCATGATTCAGATGGGGAGAAATCTCGCGCAAGATGAATTTCTGCGGATCTCCAGCCAGCAGCTGAAATGAAACGTAGTGCTCTGCATGTGAGACTCGATTGTTCTCTGCATTTTCTTTTAGTTGATTGGACCGGATGTGGTTCGCAAGGTCAGCAGGGACCGGTTGGTCGAAGATGTCTTTGACAGAGACATGGGTGTTAAGTCAACGGCCAATGCGGGCCGCAAGCTTCGTCGCGGTAAGGGAGTGTCCGTCAAGATCAAAGGAGTTATCCGTGGCGCCAACTTCAACGCCAAGTACATAGCTAAATATCTCGCACAGCGTGGCTTCTACTTCGTTGCGAGGGGCCACGTGCTGCGAAGTCGGCTTGGCTTTCGGGGTGGTTCAGGCTCGCCGACCAAGTTCTCCTCGATCCACTTTACCGTTGCTAATGATAGGCATCTCTGGTACTACCATGATCTGCGTTGGAATCATGTAATATGGGAACAGTGCAGGCGTGAAGCGGGGTGGGTATTCGCCCTTCGGCTATGCTACTTGACGTGTTACACTGCAAGGTTGCCTTTTGTCAAGCTTGGCAATATTGTCGGCGGTGTTGTGGTCGTTCTTATACAGAAGCCACCGCCAGCCCTGGATGCTTCAAGGATGGAGGGCTGTGCAGTGTGGCGGTTGACGCTGCGCCCCTCCCTACGCTGATCCGATATCAGAAGGGGGGTGGTCCAGCAGTGGTACCTGACCCGACATTGAAGGCTCACAACCGACCCGGATACCAAGTCAAGACCGCTTTCCCATACTCTAGCAAATCTAACTGCTCTTCCTAGCATAGCTAGTCACCAAGTGAACTAGAGTCCACGCTCTCTCGGTGGATAATCTTCTCCAGAGTCTTAGAGCTTGAGATTGTTGGTTTCTAATCGACATCATCACAATCTTGAACTCAAAGGATGGAGAAGTTTTCATCTCCGACGTTTTTTCGAAGGGTAGAGGCTGTGGACGAGCCTACCCAGACACAGATTGACCGCATTCTTCAGTTAGAAACCTCTGACGAATTCGACCAGGCACAGCCCCGCAGCGATCAGAATGGCCTCTTTTGCCTCACAGGCTCTACAAGCGCAACGCCAGGGGCCCTCCAGTATGCATCAGACATGGACATAATCGCCGTCCATGGCATAGGGGGCGATGCGTATCGAACTTGGCAGCATGAGAATGGGTTTAGCTGGCTGCAAAATCTTCACGAGGAAATAGCTGGTGCCAGGGTGTACACTTTTGGATATGACTCAGGAATGGCCTTCCTGGCCGGCTCAAGGGGCCTCATCGACCATGCCAGATATCTTCTCCATTTAATTAGGAGGGCGAGGTCAAACGACGCGGTATGATACTTCCACCATTCTAACATTTGTGGCCGTATCGGCGCAAAAATACTGAGAGCTTATAGGACCGGCAGCGAAGGATTGCATTCATCTGCCATGGAATGGGTGGCCTTCTTGTTAGACAGGTTCGTGACCCCAAAAATTTCAGGGAATATGTTCGTATTAACAGAATTGACAAAGGCGTTACTGATCGTGAACAATGAGCGGGGCGCTCTGGCTTCCCTCCACAAAGCAATCTGTGCCATTCTTTTCCTTGGCACTCCGCATCCTTCCTTGGGGTCTACTTATGATGAAGGCTATGAAAATGTTCCTCACTACATAACCGACTCAATCATCTTCCCCACCCCGGCGGAGAAGCTTGTTGAAAGATTTCGAATGGCCCTACTTGAGTCTCTTCGCGAAATTGCTGGCAACTTAGCGGACTTGTCGGGCGAATTCAGCAGCTTTACGAGAGACATACATGTGAGTTCCTTTATTGAGAGAGACCCTCTCCCAGAGATGAAACACCTTGTGAGTTTTTCCATAATAACAAATATGTCTTCCTCTGGCTTATAGCTGTGCAGTTGGTCGACGATTTTAGAGGCCGGGCTGGTGTTTCCAATGAGAGAACAATACCCCTCCTTAATCATAATCATTTCCAACTCTGCAAACACCCATCCTTTGCTGGCCCTGGTATAAACAAAATCCTCCAGGAATTGAGAGATGCCGCGCAACATCAAAGTTCAGCTCTTGCTGGATCATCAACTGTAATGCAAATCATTGACCCTCAAGATGGATCTCCTTCCTCTCAATCAGCGGCGACACGCAGGAACGATACGCTTCTTGTAGCAGCAGCCACGGGCCGCACCAGCGCTGTGCAGCGTTTGCTTCACCAGGGCGCGGATTGCAATATACGCAACTCCCAAGGCGAGACAGCTATAATCCTCGCATCCCAGCACGGCTATGTCGACACAGTGCTTTTTCTTCTTGAAAAGGGCGCGAAGGTGAACGAACGTGATGCGCAAATGAACACTCCGCTGCATTTTGCCTCGAGAAGCGGCAATAAGGAGTTCGCTCAGGCCCTTCTTGAAAAGGGCGGCAATCCAAATCTTGAGAACGCACACGGGGCCACCCCACTACATCGAGCAGCGGAATGCGGAAGTGTGAGTACAATTCGGTGCCTCCTCGACCGCAGCGCAGACTGGTCTGTCCAAAATACCAGGGAAGAATTACCTGCGAGCTTCTACTGTATTTCAAAAGCTTCAAAGTATTTCTATTAATACTATCTCCTAGAACCCTTTCTTTATATAGACTACTTATTTCTTTTAATAACTACAGATAACTATAGTAATCTAGCCTTAGGTACTAGGAATACCTACTATTTTAATTTCTTATTCTTTAACTCTATAATAGTATCTAGATCTAGCTCCTCTTTATATAGATAACTAAGAATATCTTAATTAAAATTAAATAATACTAAGATTTACTTAATAGATAGATTAACTAGTTATTCTAATTATTCTTTTAGTTTAAATTTTTTAAACTTCTTTATATAAAATTTATTAGAATTATTAGAATAATTAAATTTAGATTAATTAGATTAATTAAATTAAATAACTTTATTTAATTATTCTAATAAAATTATCTTTATCTATTTTATAAGCTTTAATATATTAATAAAGATTTTTAGTTTTATTATATAAACTTAAAGTACTTTTCTATCTTTAATAGAAGATACTAGAAAATTATTCTTTAGTATATTTAAAGACTATAGATATATTAGTATAAGTACTCTAGTTAATAAGCTTATAGTATTTACTAGGTTATTTAGTATCTTTAAGCTTATATTTAGATTAGTTAATCTAATTAGATTAGTATAAAGCTAATAAAAGAGATTATATTAATAGTTATTTAATAAGCTACTATTATAATAGTAAGTAAGTTATTTATATAATAGTTAGAGTTTTCTAACTATATAACTCCTTAGATATATAAGGAAAGGCTATATTTTTAAGCTTTTTATATTTATTATATTAAGTTATTCCAGGCCCTGGCAGCTTTATTATTATTAAAGTTTATTATTCGTATTCTCCCACGCGCTGCATCTGGCTCAACGGCGTCCACTAACTCTCCCAACCCATTCTCTCGCGTTAAGAATGAGGTTGCTGCTAACGACACATCTGCCCGTAAGTCTCTCACTAACCTATTAAACGGTGGAAACCCAACTAACAACAAGTACAGAGAATGCCCAGCTTAACAGTGCTATGCAGGGTGTTCAGATCGCGCAGAATGCCGTGGATACAGCTCAGACCAACTACGACAACGCGATGAAGAAGCAGCAAGAAGCTCAGGCTGCCATGCTGGCTGTTGAGCAGAAGCTTAAGAGATTGAATGACAAGACCAAGCTTCTTGTAAGGCCCCCTCCCTAGACAACTCTAAAGTGGGTTAGGGCTTTTTTATATTAACTTAAGGGGTTGCAGGAAAATATCAAGGTCGTTTTGCGTGACTGTATCGCCGTGTTGGTCGATCTGTCCATCCAGATTGGCAAGCTAGAGAAGTTCTTCTCTCTCCTCACTAGCCTCATCGAGGACATTATCCTCAAGAAGACCGACGTCCTCGCCGAGGAGATGGGTGTTGTTGCCGAGAGGTCTTACAAGAAGAAGGCTCTCTCTATGAGCGATGTCGTCAGCCAGACGATCTACACCTCCACGCTCCAGTCCAAGGCGTATTTTTCCATGCTTTACGACATCGCTTTTATGTATGTCGAGATTGACCGCGATCACATCGTCCCCGGTCTCGACATGTGCAACGACTTCTCCGGTGCGTTGGCCAAGGGCACTCCTTTGGCGCAGCTCCAGGAGACTCTGCGCAAGTACAACGAGAGCTCCGGAAAGGCCCTGCAGGCCTTAATCAAGAATAAGCAAGAAAAGATAATGAACGGTCTCAAGGACCGTGCCCGTGCCGCGGCCGAGTCCTCCAAAGCCATCGAAGCTACCCTCAACAAGCGCGGTATCGCCATCGACACCAGCGCCAAGAAGGCTATTGAGAGCGGCGCCGATGCCGCCAAGGAGAGTGCCCAGGCTGTTCTGGCCACCATGCCCAGTCAGACTGCTGTTATGCAGAAGCGTGCTCGATTGAGCGAGGAATAAGATCTGCTATTTATATCTCTCACCTGTGGTCTAGGAGAGCAGAATGGTCGATGACTTTAAGATGATGTTTGTTAGCAGGATATGATTTGCTTTTTTATGGGGACTTGGTGTTTGGCTAAGTATCGGCATACCACTTGATGGTTTCAGAATAATTCTACATAAGTATATGAGGTTGAGAAGTGTTCCCACTATGATGATAGCATATCAAATAATCTCTAAATACTTTATGTATATGAAAATAGGAATAATATCCGTGGTGGCCATGTAGAGGCCTGTGAAAAATAGCGCTGCCATTGAAGGCCAGCCTTGCTTGAGGGTTTGCCCTCGTTTTTAGGTATTGCGTTAAGTATTGCGTTAAGTATCGTCATGGCATAAGAGCCAGTTTCGATTAGTGAGACCATCTCCATTTCTTGACTCCCTTGGCAAATAGTTCCATCCACAATCTATGGTATATAAGGTAAGACTCGGCCAGAAGAACGATTTTAACCTCTCCACAGTCCACCCCCTCCTATCATTCATCAAATCATCCCACAGCGGTATGTCACCGGGTGATTTGGAATTATTCTAGCGAGATAACTTCCGTTTTGATACTTTGCTCCGTCTTGGCAGCAACATTTGACGGAACGCGGTGGTTCCCCCACCGCACATTCCAAGTTGATGCGGGGAAGATACTGGGGATCAGTAGGATGATTTGGGGCATCGATACACTCCGGTGGGGGACGCACTCCGGTGGGAGGGGAGGCTGCGTAGCATTATTGGAAACCTGGATCGCCCATGTGCCGAAGCAACGCTGGTAGTCTATGTGTTCTGTGAGTCAGTGTTCGTCGGCGCGCCCACCGCGTTGCGGTTAATACTTAAGTAGAGGTTTTCCAAATCCAAACTTTTGCGAAAATATTGTTATACACCACCGCACTCTGCAATTAGAAAAGCCCGAAGTTTCAGACCTCAAAATAGAGACGCATAAGTAAGCCGCCGCACTTAGGTCTCCGCAAGCTTGCAAGTAACTCACACCATACACAGCCGACATGACTCCTCTTTATCAGATTTTGTTAATGCCTTTAACTGTCTCAGTCGCAGCCCATATTGTTCCACGATGGGTCTCTGAAGCAGTTGCTATCGTAGATCTTGCTGTCAACAAAGGCCAACCTCAGCATTTGGCAAGTGGCGTTATTTACGGTATCCCGGACGAGCCAGACCAGATCCCCGATAAGTTTTATACTGAAGCTGGCCTTCACTGGTTCCGAGCCGGCGGAGCCCAAATGGGCGCGCCAAATCGCGGTTGGTCTTGGGGTGAGATGGAGCAACGCTGGGAGTCTACTCTGAGCAATTATCGTACTGCTCGCAAGTACGGTGGCAAGTTCCAGTTGCTGCTCCATGACCTCTGGGGCACCGACTTTACAGATGAAAGTAGGATGTGGCCTGGTGATAACGGTGACTGGTCTGACTATGATCAGTTCTTGAATGTTATTATACAGCGGATCATTGACAACAACATGATTGCGGGCATGCATATTGACATATGGAATGAGCCCGAGTGGGGATTCTGGAAGAGACCTCAAGCTCAATGGCTTGATCTATTTGGAAGAACATTTCGACGATTCCGGTAAGCTCCTCGATCCGTCAGCACAAGTCCCAAAGACAGTCACTAATGTCAAGATCCAGTGATGATCCAGTGTTGGGCCAACTCCAGATTATTGGCCCCTCGCTCTCTTTGCCCCCAAATGCCTCAAACACCTGGTGGACCAACTTCCTGGCTTACGTTGCAGCTAATAACACAGCTCCTGACCACTATTCCTGGCACCATATTGAGGCTCTGGACAACCCGGATAATGACTTGCAAAATAGTCTAGTCACCTTTGAGAAACTGCGCGAAGCGGCTGGAGCCCCCAAGAAGCTGATCAATATCAATGAGTACCTCAATCTAGGCGATGAACTCAACCCTGCTGCCACAGTCTGGCATCTCTCCCGCTTTGAACGCTACGACATACCGGGCCTGCGTGCAAATTGGCGCGGTGGCGATAACGGCAGCCATTTACGTGATTTTTTGGCGAGCCTCCTCTGGCGAGATGACAAGTCACTACCTTACCACCCCAACGGCGACTGGCAAGCACTCAAGTACTACGCCACCAACATGACTGGATACCGCGCGGGTACCACCGGCTCCAGCGATAGGCTGTTTGACGCTTATGCCACGGTTGGTCAAGACAAGGTTCGTGTTCTGACTGGAGTCCGAGTCAAGACTGGCACTTGGGCCCTCACTATCAAGAACCTGGGCGCGGCAGGACTTCCTTCGTCAGGACAAATGGCAATTCAAACATGGGGATTTACCTACAAAATTCCTGAGACAGAGCTAGCAGCCCCTACGGATCGCGGTGTGGCTGTGCACCAGTATTCCAATGACGAGATTACCATTGCCATTTACCACACAGAGGAGGACTGGAAGACGGCTTGGGCTTTCGAACTCAACCCTGTTTGAATTAGATCAATGTTTGCTACTCAATATTGGGCTACAATATACTGCTTAACTTTGTATCTACACCGGAAAACGATCCAGTAGAGTGCGGTCATATTGCTATAGGACCAGTGCGGTACATTTGTAAAGTCCGTTTGATAACCAAGTAAGAAGTAGCAGACTCCTATGGCAGAAAGCCGCCTCTCGGAAAAGATTCGGTTTGCTGCCCTCACTACAAAGTACCGACTCTCATTTTCCACAGCCTGGCGCTGGGCATCCTGCTCCGTAACGTGGCACCCTTAGCAGCGACAAAGACAAGGCGTTTCCACATGAGCGTGTCCAGTTTAATAACGGAGTTTGTGATGTAAAGTACAATAGCGAGTCTCTTCGTCCTCGTCGATGTCATCGAGATGTCATGGTTGTGGCGGAAGTCGACTGCCATTGATTTGTTGTACCAGAGCGGGTGGTTTCGCCAGATCTTAAGCAAGCCGTCGTCCGTGAATCTGATTTCTTCGACGTCTTCCATGACGCTTCGAATGGTCAAGCCGTCCGTTCATGATTGTACTTCTACATCTCCTCTGCGACGAATTCTTTGAGATAATACTTAATACAAGTGTGGGTTTGCGAGTGAACCTGGTCACAGTACGCAATGTAATTGAACTCCTTGCCGAAGACTGCTGCGAGGGCCGCGGTATTTTACATTATTCCCTCGATCGGGCCAATTAGATTTCTCTCGCTTGTGACAACTTTTCCAGCTTCCTCTTTCCTGTGAAAATAAGATAAGGCCACGGTTACTAACTTCCAAAATTACCCGGCCATCCACGTAGGAAAAACAATATTAGAATTGTAGTAAATCTCAACATGTCAATATAGAAGGTGTTACTTCTATGAAATATCTTCACTGAACTGAACGGGCATCAAACCCCATTGCTAATCAGGGCCATCTATGTCATAGAGGCTCAACCAAAAAGTAATATAAGTCATCTAGCAAAGACCAGCCAGGGCAATCACGAAAGCGGCTATAAGTGGCGTGGCAAAGTGGGCATGGCCTGCAGCGGCACTCTGAACGGAGGATGACGGCGTAGCAGTCTATAAAATGTGTTAGCAAAGAACTGGACACCAAGGCTAGCACTTTCCGAGTACGTACAGAGCTTGCGCTAGGGCGAGGGGTTGAAGAAGGCCCGGAGGGTACACCAGGAGTACTAGCACGAGTCGAAATGGTTGATAGAGTACTAGGATTACTGATCTGGCCGGCAGTGGAAGCAGCCTTGGACGTTACAGCAGAATCGTTCTGTCCAGTAGTTTGAGCAGCTGAACTAGTCTTCATGTCTGAGGCCTGTCCAGGGGCGGTAGAAGTCGAAGGTTGGCCGGCGCTCGTGCCAGAAGCCGTCGTTCCAGAGGGGCTAGGGCTAGGGGAGAGGCCACAGCCCTTAGCAGCTTTAGTAACACTATTTCCATAGTACTCCCAGATACCAAAGGTGTTGGCACAAATCATGCAGCGCCCGTAACGCTCGTTCCATTCGGAGTTCTTACAGTAACCATCTTGACGGCCAAGGGTTATGAGAAGGCCTAATGCAACATAAAGAGTAGGTTTGTTAGCATCAGGCGACGCAGTTTGTTTGGTCTGGCCAAAGGATGGGGGCAGGAAACGCTATACCGCAATCCTCATGGCACTGGTAGCGAGGTGTGCCTGGCTCTTGGCGCCTTTCAAGAGCAGGGACCTCCTCGGGATACTCAAAGCGAGGTTGCATTGCAGTTACGAGCATCACCGAGGAGAACAGGAGTTGAATGGCGAGTGACTTGTACATCTTGGCAAAGTTGAGGAATATGCGAGATTTCAAAGTAAGGATGAAATATGTGTGAATGCTGGGAGCTGTGGCTGAGTATCTTAAAATTTGGTAAGGCGAAATGGTCTATATATAATTTTTCCAAAGCTACGTTCCTTACCAAAGTAATTAAAGTTTCAATCTCCCAATAACATCCTGTGACATCGGATCGTGTCTTCCTTGGATAAGGATTGGGGTCCAGAAGAGACGAGCTCGGTGAGTGAAAATCGCCCTTCGGAGCGCGCGGAAGACCAATGGTAGAACAGGATCTTATCAGATCATCTGATAAAATCCTTCAGCGCGTGTCCGCCAGGTCTCGATCCAACCAATATTGCCTACCCAGGCTAAAATACGAACCACGCTTGCGCCGATACCACCTTGGCGTGCAAGGATTATCTTCGAACTTATCACGTAAACGGACAATCGGCCCGGAGCAAACTGCTAGGTGGGACTGTTGACGACGCATCCATTCGACGTGGCGTAAAGGAGCCAGCAAGCATTGATAGCCAAGACTCTGGATTGTGACAAAACAAGGCACAGAAGGAGGGAGGGAGGCAACTTGGTGGGGAGATTTCCCTGTCAGGACCTTATAGTATCCGCTCCTGTCCGTTAGAGTTCCATTTGTGTGGAATCCAATCTTATCAGATCATCTGATTACTTTTATCCGTTGGAACCAGGTGATGCGAAGATATGAAGCTAATACCCAGACTACAGTAGGATCTTGCTGGACTTTTTAGAAATGCCAAGGTTCACTCAAGCAAGTAAATCACGCATAGCTTGGCGGAATTCACGCCTTTGGTGAGTATTAATATATGTTATTTTCTAGCTTTGCTTCGTGTACTTTTGTCCATCTAATCAATTCCTCTTAGTCTCTCAGTTTATCATCATTATCCCTTACGTTATCAACATGTCCTTCCCTACGATGATGAAGACCCTGGTCTCCCTAGGCCTAGTGTCCTTTGCTTTCGGAGACTCGCAAGAGAAATTCTCAGGGGCCAGTGTAACCGATGGCGAGATGGGACCGGCTGCTTTTATGTGGCCTCCTGACAGAGTATGGTCTGGAGACATGGACAACCAGCCTCCCTGCGGATCACGCGAATCAGTTGGCAACCGTACCAGTTTCCCCATCAGTAAGTGGGTGCTTGGTTGTATACTTTCGCTTCAAAACTAACTCTTTATGTTCAGCGGGTGGCGCTGTTGCACTAGTCGCCCAAGACGACTATTATGATGCAAAGATTAGTATCTCCTACTCTGATGGTTAGTATTCCATTCACCATGTACTATATGAGCCTAGCAACGCTTTCAAGTTTGGTCAAACTTTGAGGCCTGTCAAATTAATAATATATGTTGCCAAATATAGATCCAAAATCCAACGATGATTTCAGCACCCTGCTTCAGACCAAAGAGATTTCCGATCTTAACCCAGGCCACACCTGCGTAAACCTCACCGGAATTTCCTCGTCGGTCAAGGCTGGCGACAAGGCGACGATCCAGATCATCTACCGTGCCGACTGGGACGCGCCCCATAACCAGACCTTTTACGCTTGCTCCGACATCACCTTTGTAAATGCGGCCGATTTCAAATTCCGAATCCCCTGTTTCAATGCCACTGAGCCCGGACAAGATGATAAGAAGAAGGCTGGTGTTACTACCAACCCTAGTGCTACTGGGACCCATAATCCAACTTCGTCGGGAAGCTCACAGGATCAATCCTCATCCTCTGATTCTGGCTCTTCCGGTGGTTCTCAGCTCAGCGGTGGGGCCATTGCAGGTATCGTCGTCGGCAGTGTGGCTGGTGTAGGGCTGCTCATTGGTGCTGCTGCGTTGCTCTGGCGTCGTCGCCAAAAGGCTCAGCTCAGGGAGCGCATCAGACGGGTCGAGAACGGCGCTCACGGTGAGTCCGGTAAGCCCTATAGTTCCCAGGCTAGTATGTAGGGCTGTTTTGATGGGGCTTGCTATCTTGGAGTGTGACGATGCCTGCTATTTTACTATTTCGGGGAATTAAGGAATGGTCAGTTATCGTTCTTATGGTTAGATAGTCCTAAGAAAGAAAAGATATCCAAATGTGAAAAGATATTAGTAATCTCTCACCGCTAGGCAATGAATGTCCCGTGGAGAGAAAGTAGGCTCTATGGGGCTGGGCGAGTAAGCCTGTCGTGGGATTTTTAAATCCGGGGTCAACGTGGGGTTTGATTCCTGCTAATAGCACATCGACTCGTCGACTAGCACCACCGGACAAAGTTGCGCGGCTAGTCTACGTACAAACCTGCCCCGGAGTTTCCCCAGACCAAGAATCCTGGGGCTGTCTCGGACATTCAAATCCGGCCCTTAAGCGCAGCCACTCAACTAGCTTCACCCAATCCTCGGCCACGATAAATATCTTGAGATGAGCTGCATCAAACACCTTCCCAACAACCCATCGGCAGACCGTCACCATGTCTAATAACAGCGCACTTGAAACCAGCCTTGATGGCAAGGCAAACAAAGCCATGCACGTGGAGAACCCGAAGCAGTTTGAAACCACCGACGACGCCATCATCGAGGATGTCTCGGCCCAGGCGCACAAGACGGCTTTTCGTAAGGTTGACTACCGGTTGATGCCCATGCTAATGGCGCTCTACCTCGTCGCCAACCTGGATCGGTATGCATGCAGTCCACGATGCGCCAGGCTCGGAAGCTGACAGACACCCAGTGCCAATCTCGGAAACGCCAAGATTGAGGGCCTCGAAAAGGACCTGAATATGAAAGGCAACGACTACAATGTTACTAATATGATTTTCTTTGTGCCATACATCCTCTTTGAAGTTCCCGCCAACTCCCTATTAATCAAGTTCCGCCGGCCCTCAACGTGGATCGGCATGATTGTCACGGCATGGGGTATTGTCATGACATGCAGTGGCTTCTGCCAGAACTATGCAGGGCTGCTGGTCTGCCGGATTCTGCTTGGTGTTTTCGAGTATGTCTAGAATGCCTTAGAAGCCTAGCTTGTCTATATAACTAACCTTGCCTCCCAGAGCTGGCTTCTACCCGGGCGCAGTATACCTTCTTGGCCAGTGGTACCCCCCCTACATGACCCAGGTCCGCATGTCCATGTTGTACTGCGCTGCCGCCATTTCAGGAGCCTTTTCGGGTTTGTTGGCTGCGGGAATTGCCAAGATGGCGGGTTTGGGTGGTTACAATGGGTGGCGTTGGATCTTCCTCCTCGAGGGAGTCCTGACCGTTGTGCTTGGCGTTGCCGCATTCTGGCTGCTACCCGACTCACCCTCAAAGTCATCCAAGTGGCTGTCTAGTGATGAGATCGACTATATGAATGCCCTCCACCGCAAGTACCGCGAGGCTCACAGACAGCCGCAGGAGAGCCCAGACCAAGAAGTCGCCGTCTCACGCGCGCACAAGTGGAAGATACTCCTCTCCGTTGTTACCGACTGGCAGCTCTACCTCCAAGCTCTCATCTTCATGTCCAGCTCGGTCCCGACCTATGCGCTCAAGTTCACGCTCCCCACCATCATGGTTAACATGGGGTTCAGCAGCACCAATGCCCAGCTACTCTCCGCACCCCCGTACCTCGCCGGCGCCATCTCGGCCCTGGTTGTGTCCAGGTTCGCTGACCGCTTCTCACGGCGGGTACTCTTCATCATCGCGCCCCAGCTGGTGCTGATGGTGGCGTACTGCGTCTTGTTCTCCTTCAGTGCCGAGATCAAGACCCATGTTGCCCTGTGCTACACCTTCGTCATGATTGCGACGTCGTCGGTATATAACATCATTCCCGGCGGCAATACCTGGACCATCAACAACCTCGCCGGGCAGAGCAAGAGAGCCATGGGGGTCGCATTTATGATTGCACTTGGAAACTGCGGCGGGATTGTCGGCAGTCTGATTTTCAAGTCGGATGAGAGCCCTCGTTACCAGACGGGCTGGGGTACAAGTCTTGGGTTCATCTGCCTCGGCATCCTTTCGGCATGCACCTTGGAGCTTGGCTACACCTTCATCAACAAAAAACGAGCCAAGCTATCCAGAGCCGAGATTAATGCCAAGTATTCCGCCGCCGAGCTCGACGCAATGGGAGACAAGAGCCCCCTGTTTGTCTACAAGCTTTGATGGCGGTACAAGCTATGTTGTCTTGCTGGTCGGTTGTGGTGTAAAGTCTGGTCAAAGCACAATCCCGAGTAGCAATCTCCTCAGTTCACAGGTTCTATAATACAATCTTAGTAGCATTATATTATTCACTCTCGAGATGCAACCACAGGGCTATTTATTGTATTGAGTTGCCGGGTCTAGCATCTTCTATCGCTGTTTAACTTCATACTCAAACTCTCTTCCGCAACCATGGGGCATGATAGGTTTATTCACAATAGGATACTACTAAGGTATATATAGTTAATTAATTATTAATCTGATGGCCCAGATATCTTCAATAGCTGGGTTTTATTTTAAGTATAAGAAGACACTAAAAATAGGATTTAGTTAAGCAATTTTTACCTAGCCTTTTTATTACTGTATTTTTAATTATATTATTACAATTATAATAATAACAAATATATATATAGATAAAACTCAAATACTTATATATTAAAGAAAGTAGAATAAATAAAGCTTGTTAAGAATATATAATAAGTTATTTCAAGGTTTATCAAAGGGAAAATAAGATTATAGAAACAAGAACTAGTCTATATATACTAAGAATGAATCTCTGGCAAGACAAACAGATTCCAGTACTCATCGAGGTCAACTGTCTGGGTCGCCCCAACAGAACCTGACTTCTTTTCCCTCTGGGTAAAGCCGTCCCCAAGATACGCGAAGCGGTTGACCTTGGCATTGCCCCCCCTCTCCAGTCTGAAATCCTCCCAGCGCGGGTTCTTCAAGGCCTCCATGAAGTGAAAGGTCGTGCCGCCGTAGATGGCGACGACGGGTCCGTCGACTGTGCCTCTCTTGTACCAGCTGCGGCACCCTCGGGTCCAGACGGTCCTCTCGAGGTACTTTTGGATGTGCTGGTTATACTCTGCGTTGACCTTGCTGTTAACTTCGAAGGACTTGATGCCTTCTGTTTGCATCTTCTCCAACCACTTATAGATGTAGATGGCCGTGTTTTGGATGCCCATGACCAGAGAGCCATTGCTGATGGGGCTATTTGGGCCCACGAAGCAGAAGTAGTTGGGCATGTCGGGCACGGCAATGCCAAAGTAGGCCTCTGGTACGCCCTCCCATTTCTCCGCCAGGTCGACCCCGTTCCGACCAATGATGGGGAACGCCGGCTTGAAGGTCGTGTCAAACCCAGTTGCGCATACAACGACATCGTACTCGCGCTCCTCTCCGGACTTGGTCAAAATGCCCTTGTCGGTGAAGCACTCGACGTCGTCCCATCGTAGCTCGATATTGTCTTGGCCGAGCGCTTCCAGGAAACCCGGACCAGGCGTCTGCCGTCTGCAGCCGACGGGAAAGTCTGGGAGGAGCATTTGGGCAGCCCTGCGGCCCTTTTCGCCGTCTCCAAGGCGCTCGATCATGCTCTTGCGGAACAGCTCCTGCGCCTTGGCCTGGATATCGCTATCGGCCATGGCGCGCTTGAAGTTATTGATACGCCTGTCCATTAGAGCCGCGCGGTAGCTACGTAGGACCTGAGGGTCCTTGAAGAGCTCCAAGGTCCTCTCGCTAAAGTTGTACTCGGGGTCCATCTCGGGGTCTTGATCGGTAGGCTCGTTTATGCCGGGGGCGGGGGAGATCCAGGTCTTGGAGCGGACAAAGAGGTCCATCGAGCCACAGACCTTGGCGAGCTTGGGGACAATTTGAATGCCGGAGGAGCCAATCCCGATGACGGCCGTCTTCTTGCCGGTGAAGTTATAGCTCTCGTCCCAGCGCGCGGAGTGCACCAGCTTGCCTTGGTATTTGTCGATGCCTTTGATGCTTGGCCACTTCCAATTACTAAGTCGAGTTAGAACTGATTAGATACACTACACGTTCAAGCTACTTACTTGAGAACCCCGCTTGCGTTTATAAAGACATCTGCCTCGTCGGCGATGATGGAACCACTGGCTTCCTTAATCTTCAAGTCCCATTTACCGGTGCCCTCGTTCCACGTGGCGGACTGGACTGAGTGCTGCAGCTTGATGTACTTTTTGCAGTCATACTTATCGGCAACTTCGTGCATATATTGGTGAATCTGCTGCGATGTGGCATAATAATTCGGCCAGTCCGGCTTGGGTGCAAAGCTGTAAGCGTAATTATGTGCAGGAATATCGCACTTACACCCGGGGTATCTGAGTCTTGTTAGCCAGCGTCTCAATGCCGTGTCTAGCGTGAAGTCTCACCGATTCTCGAGCCAGGTGCCGCCCAAGTCCACATTCCTCTCGTATACCACGAGCTCGGCGTTCTTGCCTTGCATCTTCTGGCTGAACATGATGCTCATCATCAGTCCGCTGTACCCAGCACCTAAACAGACGACGCGGATGGGCCGCCGGGTGCCAATGGGCTGCTCGGTAATTTCGTATGTCGAGTCGAGAAACGACGAGACATTTTCGATGAGCTCTTTCGATTTCTCAGTCATCAGGGCGCCGTTTAGTGATTTGGGTGTGATGCTTATTGGTGCCTCGGGCTGCAATGCCACTAAATCAACTACTCCCGGTGCCATGGTGAATGTAAGATAAAAGCTTGGCTGGTGTTTTGAAATAGACTAAGCTGAAATTGAAGAAGTGGAACTTGTCTGCCTGTTTGACCGTAAAAGTCGAAACAAGATCGCCTTTGTTATACATGATCCATTGGTGCAGGTAAATTGCTTGACTCCAAGATCGGAATCTGATGTCCTTTTGGTGGAGCACTGAGATTCGGCCATCAAGTTCCGAGCGCCTGCCTAGTTCGGACAAGTTGTGCTCCGCGTCATGACGCACTTGCTGTGGGGATGAACCTAGCGTGGACATTAGGGCCGGATATTAATGTCCGGTCGTGCAGGTCGTGGCTTAGGTAAGCGTGGAAAGGAGCTGGAGTGGTGGGCAAATGCTCGGGTTTTGCACGGTACTCATTCGCTTAGTTCAGGAGCAACCGATGTATGAGATGGTTAATGAATGATTGAAGAGTATAGTATCGATCATTTTCGCGTCCATTCAGGATTAAGAGTTATAGTATACAACCCCCTGAGATCAAAACTCGTCAATAACGCACAGGAACATCATTGCCGCTGGAGACGCTGCCATAGTACGTAGGTATATAGGGTAGGAAGGGATTATAGGGATCATGGTCGTTGAGTTGTTAACGACCCCGCCCCCGCAAAAAGCCACTAAACCCATTGGGCTCTAATCGGCTTGGGGACCTTGGTAGCGCCCCACTCAGACTGACTCGTGTCTTCTCTCCACGTAGGTACCTAGTCTATAATCCAACCCAAACTTGATTGTCTCCGGAATTTTTGTAGTTTGGTTGATCGCGGTTCCAACCTGGCAACTATCTGACACAGATTTGCGGCCAGCATCCGCGAGAGTAGCCATGCCGAGAGCCGTCAAGACATCCAACAAGAGTCCGAAAGACTGTCGCTCCACGCAGAGGGGGAATTCGACCTGCAAGACATGCACGCCGTGCCGGGCCAAGAAAATCAAGTGTGACGGGCAGCGGCCAAAATGTCGCGATTGCGAGGCCACGGCACTTGACTGCGTCTATCCCAGGGATGCTCGCAAGGACCTGCGGCCTTCCAGAGCCCGGGTGCAGGTTCTTGAGGACACTATGGCTATGATGCTGGAGCACATGTCTTCCATGGGAGTGGTCCTGCCCGGCTCTCCCGCCCTGAAGGGGGTTGGCGGCACGTCTGGAGCTGATTCCCCAAGTCATAGTCCCCCCGAAAATGCATCAATGGAAGGACAAGCATTGCATGCTCAGGATGGATCGTTCGTTGCCCCTCAAGCGGAAGATGCGGGCCCTCTCCAGCAGGAGGAGGCTGCACCGCAGATGGAGATGGGAATGGGGATGGAGATGGATGCTCTGTATAATCCAGGAGATGGCCCGGCAGGCGCCAACCCTACCGGACATGAAGATAAGCATACCGGCCCCAAGGAAGGCCAAGTCACTGCTGGCGACGGTCAAGGCATGGAGCAGAGCCTGTCCCCGTGTGAGGCCCGCGTTGCCGGGGTTTTTCACGAGCAAGGGTTTCCTTCATCCGTGCATGGGCTGGCAGGAATGATGAACCCGACACTCAGAAAGTCCCACAAGGACAACATGTCCAAGCTGTCGAAACGTGGGCGAGGCGCCATCGAGGAGGCCAAGGCAAGGCTCGTGAGCAACGCTGTTCTCCAGAGGCAGCGGGAGATGCAAATATTTCGCCAGCCACAGAACACGATGGACCTCGATGGCTGCGACCCCGAGCTGGCAAAGCATCTCATCGACCTGCACTTCAACCGGCAGCACTATGCCTACCTACTCACCTACCGGCCGGCGATCATGGACAGCCTGTCCAGAGGGGGTGATCGTTGGGCCAACAAGCTATTACTCAACGCCATCTATTACTCGAGCACGCTGTATAGCGATCGACCTTGCCTGCAGTCGGATCCTTCAGACAAGCAGAGCGTTGGGAGTAGGTTTTACCGACGATTCAAGCAGCTCCTCGTCGACGAGATTGATAAGCCAAGCATCCCGTCCGCCGTCGCGCTGCTATTGACAAGCGCCACCTTGATATCTCAAGGCCATTCCAGCGCTGGATGGAATCTGTCGGGCATGGCATATCGAATGGTGTTGGACCTTGGCTGCCACATGATGCTCGGGCCAGATTACCAAGACGCGGATGATTCAAAACGCGGAGCAAAGCTAGAGCAGGATCTGGAACGGGAGATCCGAAAGAGGCTATACTGGGGAGCCTACCTCACCGACGCAACACAGGCACTGTATCTTGGTCGGCCCTGCATGCTAGCGTCGGTGGCTGCGCGTGTACCTCTCCAGCTCCTCGACACCTTTGAGGAGCTGGAGGAATGGTCTCCCTACGTCGACCCCGTCTCTCCATCGCTGACGCAGCCGCGATATGATTCTCAGCCAGCGTATAGTATCTCGACCTTTTTGTGGCTTGCGAGGCTGCTGCATATATCCACAAAAATCACTGAACTCTACGATATTCGCATAATGCAGCTCAGCAACGACTTGATCCTTGAAAAGAGGAGGAGCATAGAAGGAGACTTGAAGATGTGGAACGAGTCACTGCCGGCCCATCTGAGATCCCCCCTCGAGCGATCACCAGTGCCGCCGCCTCACCAAATCACACCCCAGTAAGGCGCATCCTACTGACTACACACCGCTCAGGCATGCTAACGATCTACAGCACGACATATCACGCATTGACCATTCTCATCCAGAGGGCTTTCCTCGAGGAAGGCCACTTGCGACGATGCTCTGACTACGCCCAGAAGAAGCAAGCAGAGCAAATCTGCTTGGCGAGTGCCCTATCCATCCAGGCCCTGGTCCGCCTTTATCGAGACACCTTTAGCCTGCGACGCGCCCCGTTTCTGTTATCTTACGCAGTATACTCAGCGGCAACCGTGTTCCTCCACCACGAAGGAATCCAACGGGGGCGGTTCACAGAGCAAATATCCTTCTTTTGGACGTGTCTAAACGAACTGATGAGGGGATGTAACTTTGGCCTGAAGAAGCCTTTAGCCATCCTGCAAGAGATTGTGAATGAACTCAGGCTGAGCACCATTGAGGGAGACTCGTCGGATCTGATGAAGAACCTCCAACCCAGCCTGGACGACAGCCTGCTCACCTGCTTCAACGAGCAGCACGACCCAATGGAACCGTCGCCCCATACTTCGGGGGGATCCAGTATCTACAACTTTGGGCTCGACAGCTTCTTTGGACCCGACGTTAGTACCTGGGACTCTGGCTATGGGACTGTATCAGCCGACACAGTCGGCCTTTTCGATGGGGAGGAGGACTTCACCTCTCAGGATACACTTTATGGGTTGTTTGCTCCTTAATTTACTTTTTGATCCCGAAGTTTCATAGTGGTCACTGTAGGCTACTAGAATAACACTGAGAAATCGACCGCATCATCTATTCCCTGACTTTCCAGATCCTCCTGATATTAGGCTTAGCCGCGTTGCTCCTGATCCTCAGCGTCCACTCCGTCGTCACCCCGGCCTGCCACACCGGCCCCCCAAGCCCGTTCTCAGCATCGTAGAAATTGACACCGTAGAAGTTGGCTGTCTCAACCGAGCCGTACGACTTCACCAGGCGGTACCTCCTCGCCGAGTTCCATCCAGGGACGGCGCTGAGCTTCAATCCGTGCTCCTGGTCATACCAGTCATGGTAGTCCTGCTCTTTGTCCTTACGAGGTGTCGAGCCATTGACCACGACAACTGAATTCGCAGCCGGGGGAGAATTGAGGTTGTTGGGAACCGATGCGTTGGTCGGGTCGTTGCTCTCCCGGCCGTTGATGAATGACAGGACGACCCAGGCGACTGAACCCTGGCTTGCCTCGGTGTCTTTTTCAAAATACGATGCGCTTGAGAGGATGGGGCTGATATCGCCGAGAAAGTATAAGGTGTTGAGCTGCGGCGTTTCCCCGTCGTCTGCCTCGAGCTGCAGCACGGAAGTAACATTGGGCACCGGGGCTAATGGTGGTTGCGCATCGCCATTGGCCTCGGCGGGTTGGGCGAGGCGCATGAGGATACCAGGGGAAGCCATTATAATTGAATTGATCGCTCTCAGCTCTTTTCTAGATGGTTGATTGTGTTCGAAGAGGGGGGAATCACCAAATACTGATATATTTATCGCCCCTCACCCCCCACGGGGGTAGCCTTTCAGATATCAACCCTCCATGCGCATAATGGTATACCTGATTATTGATCAATGTCCGTACTCACCCCGCTGGTCCTCACCAGTCCCACACACGACGCAGAATGTATCCACCATTGCGCTGGACTCCTGTTGGAAGATCCACCAACGGATATCATTGTCCGGATCTCACAGCACATCCACCTTGCTATAATTTCTCAGCTCATAGCATGGCCATCGAGGAGAAATACTGGCGAGATTGCTGGGGATTGCAGAAGGGTATGCCATAGTCCACCATCTCACCGCCACAATGCCTCCCAAGCTGAACCCTCTCCCCCCGCTGGACCAACTGCCTCTAAACGAGGGTGACCCGCCTCACTCCGCATGGGGCCTTTGGGAAGGACATGACAGCTCTCTCGGCTCGCTCAACTATCTGACCGACGAGCTCGTGCTCAAGACTCTCCGCGAGGAAGTACAGACAGGTGCGAGGATCGGCTTAGAGTAGGTACTGTTTGCACCACGATCGCAGACAAGTACTAAGCGTGTGAACGACAGCCTACCGCTGGATTTCTTCGACCCGCCCCTACTTGGACGGGTAGGGTTCGAGCAAAAGGTCATTGACAAGGCTCCCCTGGTTGTCAACGACGATATCGTAAGCCCGTCCCATTCAGCCGCCTCGCCGCTTTTCTAACACTGCTGTAGATTACCTTCAACACACAGGGCAGCTCCCAGTGGGACAGCCTGCGTCATTTCGCATACCAAAAGGATCAGAAGTTCTACAACGGGTGCGTCACATAACGGTCGGCGAGAAGAAGGTCGTTTAGCTAAAACGTGCTCGCAGGGCGACACAGCAAGACATCCACGCAGCCCCAAGGACATCGGTCAATGATCTCCAAGGATGGACTGTGAAGGGGTTGGCGGGTCGAGGTGTACTCATTGACTATGCTGCCTACGCGGCGCGGGAGAAAATTGCCATTGACCATTTCTCCCCCCACGGAATCACCGTCGACGTTGTAAAGGCCATCGCAGAGGAGTCTAAGATTGAGTTCCAACCGGGAGATGTACTCTTCCTTCGCACGGGATACGTTGATGCGTACAGACAGCTTTCAAAGGACCGCCGCGTCGAAGTGGCCGGTGTGAGGGAATGGTGTGGCCTTGCTCAGAGTCGCGAGACGACCGAGTGGCTGTGGGAGCGCCAATTTGCCGCGGTGGCCTGCGACTCCCCTGGATTCGAGGTTCGACGTGAGTTATAGCCCTCCACCATCTTTCTCGAAACTGCCCAGTGGCTAATCTGTCTACCAGCCCCGAATAACAAAGAGTGGCATCTGCACCCGATCCTGCTGGCTGGATGGGGCACGCCGATAGGCGAGCTCTTCGCCTTGGATGCTCTGGCGGATGCGTGCAGGGCCCGAGGGAAGTTTTCCTTCTTCTTCACTTCAGCACCGCTTAATTATTCTGGTGCGGTTGCATCGCCTCCCAATGCGGTTGCGATCCTATAGTGTGTGGGTACTCGGCAAGCAGGAAGATGTGTTTCAAGTACTTTTATTTCGTTATCAGGAGTATTGAATGTACTAAATTAAATTGTATAACTTTTGCGTTATGATTACATGAACCTAACCCTCTTATCAGCCGAGTTCACTCAGAATATAACTCTCTCTATTAAGTAAGTCTCTTTATAGGAGATCAGTATTCATAAATAGTTTTGCTGTTAGGTGGTTCTTTGGCGATTGAGCGAACCATAACCTGACCATTACTTCCTTCCTATAAAGCCAATACCACATTCAATCCATGTTGTTCTTCGCTGGCTTTTGCACAAACCCGCAATCTTCTGCCAAACACACGAGTTCGGAGCAGACTCAAATGTCTCGGCAGCTTCCTTGTCGTAAAAGAGGCTGAATACGAGCGTAGATCCCCCATCTTCCTCTTCGCGGCCCAAGGGCCAGAAACTCAGCACCGCAGGGGTTTCCAGTGCCTGGCCTGCCAGTCTTGCTAAAGTCGCTTTGACAACCCCGCGACAATCGGCATCAAACTCCAGCTCGTGCACGACGGCGTATCGGGGTCTGTCTTGTGCTCTCACTGCCAAGTCCAAGCCACCCTCACGGCTATCATAGCCGATGCCCATGGGTCTCCAAAATCGGAGATCACTCGGCCTCGATAGCAGACATTCGCCGGCGACAGCTGCACGGAATGCCTTGTACTCCTCGCTTGCTCTATGATCCACTGAGTTCGCTTGGGGTGTTCTGTATCTTAAACAATGTCAGCGATTGGAAGAATGGATTGTATTTACTTTACCCTCTCCCATCTCTCTTCAACAATGGTCAAGTACAAATAGCTTACATCTCCAGTCCCCTCAGCCAATGATGCGGGACAACATCGTTATCGCCGGCGCTGCGGAACCATGCATAGCCTAGGCAGTCCACCTCGGTGCGTTGTGTGATGGGTGCAATTTTAGCTATGTGCTCTAGAAACTTTGATCTCCGTCAGTCACTGGAAGCACATTGACTGCCCTTGTCATGACTCACCCGGTCGCGTTTCTCGAGTGACGCGCAGTTGCTCATTGGGGAAAGGATATACATGATAGCGAATCGAATATTCTGGGTAAGGTTTCAAAAAGATGTGACATTGCTTGTTGTTCATGACCGAGTCAAGGGTTCAAGGTTTCTATTGCGTGACGTGGTAAATCATGTTTGCCGGACTCGGACATATGCCGGACATTGATTCCCGGCGGCATTCAAAGGCTCGGCACCGCGACAGGTTGTGCCGACCGTGTGCCCATTAATCGCAGCTGCTGCCAGTCAGATTTGGCATCAATTGCTTCCTACCTAGTCTATACCTCTTCAGAAATGTCGGCGACAACACCAACCCTCCCCGATACTTTTTGGGACAGCCTGGCTACCAGGGAAGATGATGGAGCCAGGATCCGTTGGTACATGTGCGTTATTATCAACCTGTCCTCCTTGAACTATCCCGACGTCATTCCCCAGGTCTACAAGCACCTGCAAGACCACCTCCTGCATGGCATTGCCGAGGCTCAGCGGTTCAACGCCATACAAACTATTAGAGAAGGTCTCATCAAATCGACTGGCATAGCTGGCGCAGCCAGAACAGGCAACGCGATGCGGACACTGTCTCAATGCGTGCCAGAGGAGTACCGAGAGAAGAGCTCGGGACGGGCTAATGAGACGCACGAGTTTGCAGTGGAACGCGGCCGTCAGTTCTGGAAAAACATATACGCGAGAAATCCAGCATTCGATCCCGAGGCGTCCGTCAGGGCTAGCCCGGATTATGCCTTTGTTGTAAGAGGTACGTTGAGACATTCATGTTATACATCTAGAAAGCTGGCTGAGTGACTCCATAGATGTTCTATACGCTAGAGTATTTTCATACGACGGCGTGGTCGACCCCCTGACAACGGGATTAGCGATGGTCTCGGCGCTGTATGGTATGGACTGTCCGAACCAGCTTCAGCATCATATGAAGGGATTTCTGTTCAATGGAGGCACGCGGGGGGAGTTAATTGCACTGCGTGATTTGTGTCTTGGGATTGCTAAAGTCCTAGGCGTTCAGTCGAGATACGGGGAGTGTCCTATTCCGTCGGTTGAGTCTGTCTAACCTTGAAAGGAGTCAGACAGGTAATAATTAGTTCTTGTATTTGATCTTTCAACGAAAGTTTCTCTGAAATTCGATTAGAAACAAGCTACGCAGACTGAACATATGCAACAGTCCCTGCAGACGCCCGTGGCTTAACGCCATCTCCAACGTTAAAAAAATATGTAATAGGAGTGATGTGAGATTCGTTGAAACCAAATATAGCACATTAAGCTGGCCATTAATGGGCGGCGGCGTTGATGAATATGATCCTGGCCTTGTTGAAGCCCGGGAGTTGATCAAGTAAATCGGCGAGGAGCAACTCTGTTTCCTTCTCTCTGTCGAAGTGGGCTGTTCAAGTAACAGGGACACAGGCATCATAATACAGGTACCACCTTTTGGAGCACGTTGTAGCCCGGGGGCACTGAAGTTTCTTGCGTAAACCACGTGGCGAGTCTTTCCCATAATGGCGAGGAATGGGAATCAGGCGAGAGATTTCTTACTCGTGAAGTACACGGTGATAATGGCCGCTAGGTCCTACCGATACTATATCTTGCCAGCGTAGCTTTCGAGGAGAACTAGATCTCTGGGCCGTCCTTTCCGCAGACTAAAGCGCTAGTTACTAGTCCGTCAGGTCTAAAGGTGGGCTTCGAGACTGCGGAACTGAGCCAGACCTGACCCCCAGTGCTCTCAACAAAATTAGTCAAAGATTTCTATACTTCGATAGTCCCACCCGGCGGCAAGCCAATCCCTTCAAGGATCTATTCAAGACTAGTGCTGACTGCTTGCCCTGGCCATCGCGTGATCGATTTCCGAGGTAAGCTTGCAACATATTAACCTGGACCAGGGGAAGCAATAAAGACATAAGACTGCCGGGCAGACGCTTGTGAGCCTTAGGTGGACTTTACAAACACATAATTCCACCGATAGAAACAGGGAAAAAACTTAACTTAGGCTCAGCAATGGGCTTCGATAGTTGAATTTCAAGGGAGAGACTAACAGCAGAAATAAGCGCTGCTATATATATACCCTGGTAACCATGGGCATGCTCGGAATTAATACCTACGGCGGCAGTTTCAGCTGAAATGATAATTGATATCATGACTGATCTCTCGGTAATGCTTACAGCTATTCCATTTCATTATTACTGATCTATCGGTAATGCTTATGACTATTTCTTTTCATCGGTACGCGTCAGGGCTTCCCGTGCTTATCAAGCAGACGCGCTCGGGTTAGCAAGGGTCTTTTTTTCAGCTACGTAGTAAGCTGACCTCATACCGGCTATTGTAAACAACAAGTTCGTGACGAACAAATAAGTATTTAAAGGCCGCTATCTGGAAGCATATTGAAGAGTCAGCACAAACATAGAAAACTCATCAATTACTTACTGGCTTTGTTCAGTTCTTCCTTTTACCAATACCTCCATCTTACAAGTTACCGGTCAGCTACAATCAGCTTTCAGTTCAGCATTACTCGCCTGACCTATTGGAACTATATCCTTCAGAGCTATACATTCTATCACAATGCGATTCTCAATCGTTCTATTCGCTACATTCCTTGGATCTGCCATCGCTGGCTCATTCTCTGACCTTCAAAGGCGAGATTTGGAGAGGCGAGAATTCGGGGAGCTTCTTGAGAGGGCGCTGGATGAGGACACTGGCTTTCTTACCCTCCGGGAGCGGGACGCCATTAAGAAGATTAAAGCCGCTGTTATAAAACCCCTAAGAGCGGTCAATGTTTTGAAGGGCCCGAAGGATGAAAAGGGCAACAGAATCGAGAAACCGAGGAAGATGACAAAGGAGGAAAGGAAGAAGTTTGATATTGGGGCTTGATTCATTGAGAGCTATTACTCTCTTGAACCACTAAATAGGGTCCGGGCGTCTGAACGCTAGCCAAGAGTCTGAATCCACGGCGTCTGGGCCCGCAGTATCCAGGATGTGAAATTGTCAAGCAAGACACTGGCTCGTTATTTACATATGGAAAGAAACACTGTGTATTCAGTAGAATAGATACTAAAGGGGTAGAAGGTATATTAAAATCGTTGAGGAGAAAAACCATTCCTCAAACAATCTAATTGTGCTAAATCTATAGAATGTTCCCTTCACGCTGCCGAGGCTATTTTACTTCATCGGTTTTCCATCTCCTTTCAAAACTGAGCACTGAAAGATCTCTTCGAACAGTTGCTGCACGATCTCCTTGCCTTGTACCGCTTTTTGCCATTTTTCTCTTCTTTTGTCTTTCTGATTTCTTTCTTGTGTAATAGAAGGCCTATTCGAAAAAAGAAGCCGTGATCGGCGGGGGAGTAGCTGGTTGCATAGCCGCCTACACCCTCCGCAAACAAAAATGCGACGTTATAGTCTTTGAGCGTAGCATTCGGATTGGAGGGCGCACGAGCTAGATCCGCAAGGAGGACTTCAATCTTGGTACCGGTGCGCTGATCTTATTAGAGGCATCTATCCCCGCCCCAATGGGATCCTGAAAGAGCTTCGCCACTACGACGACTTGGTGCCCTGGATGGCCACTCGCTGTCTCTGTGAAGGATATACCTAAGGTTCATTGGAGATCCCCCAAACAGTATCCGAGGGGATATAGCCATCGGCGATAACTATCAGTAAGGTAGACTTAATTTATTCTGTCGACTCGTATCCTCGTTTTATACTCCAGGAGCTTTGTGTGTAGGACCTACCTCATAATAACAGTTTAGTATTGGTCGCAAATCTGCGTCACTACCTGGACATATCATCTCGTAGGGTAAAACAAGACACTCAATAGAATTCATAAGACGAAGAAACTGGTTCCATTCTCTCGGCATCAGACTTGCGCGCTGGAGGGTGATTGCCGTGGAAAATGTTTCCCGCAAAATGCATTCTATCGGGTTCGGCCCCATTCGGTGTGGCCGGCAGTCTCCACACACTCGGGTTCGGGCTGGGGCTGAAGGAGACGTCATGTCATTGTGCAAATCAAGAAGCCCGGATAATTATACGATTGGAAGTGGCATTGCGTAAATGGGCACTTCTGATTGTACGATGCCACAACAGCCAGGCACCTTCGGCTATGGCCGATGTTGAGCCTAAAGCTCATCCATTAGGTCCATTAGGAGTGTTCCGTCTAGAGATCCATAAAACGTTTGAGTATGGAGGGGCGATAAGCGTGGCTTGATTCGCAATTTCGGGGCTGTATAGTATTTGATAGCCTTGATAAACGTCTTGACTCCGTACTGCCTCTTCCAAATTAGTCATTTTCAAGTTGTATCTTGATCTCTTACTAGAGCCCTGAATCATCGACATGTTTCATTCACAAAGACCTTCCGAACGCCTCACATACCATTTGCCTTCGGGATACGTCGTTATCGCAGGTGGAGGGCCAATAGGTCTACTGCTGGCACGTGTTCTTTCCTTCCATGGTGTCAATTCTGTGTTGTTTGAACGCAACGAGTCCACGACAAAGTGACCTAAGATGGATCTTACTAACGGAAGATCAATGGAGATTTTCCGGAAACTTGGCTTGGAGGAAGACTTGCGGAGGCAAGGTGTAGCAGCTGACATTGACCAGAACGTCTTGATCTCAAGCGGCCTTTCTGCAAACACTCCTATTACCAGCTGGGCATTGCCTGGAGTAACCAAATTCCGGGAGAAGATTCGACAGACGAACGACGGCACTCAGCCCCAGGAGCCGTGGCAACGAATATCCCAAGCGATATTTGAGAAATGGCTCAAGGCCATTTGCGACGAGGATCCTTTGATTGACCTGAATTACGGATATAAGGTTGAGTCTGTCGAGGAGAAGAAGAACTTGGTAGAAACTGTGGTCACAAACATTAAGACTGGGCAACAATCGCTTTGGAGGTCTGAGTACATGGCAGGATGCGACGGGGGGTCTAGTAGAGTTCGCGGTTGTCTCTCAACCTCTGTGGATGGAGGCCCAATGTGAGTCAATAAACACAACGCCTCTTCGCAATCAACGGAAACTAACTAAAGGCCTGCAGCCCATCATGTGCCCTATTGGTGCACTTTAAATCCAGGGATTTGGCTCACCTTCACAAGCAAGGGCAATTTTGGCATATGTTTTTCCTCGGTGAGTCTGGAGGATTTGAAGCAGCCATAATATCCCAGGACGAGAAGGATACATGGACCATCCATCTGTTTTTGCCTTTGGATGCAGAGCCTGAGAAGATCGATTCCCATGATGCGATTTACCGCGCACTTGGCGGCGTCTATGGGCCGTATAGAATTACGGTTGACGAGATATTGGTCCGATCTGTTTGGCGACCAACTATTGCGGTCACACGTCGCTGGAGCAGCCCGTCGCTTCGAATCTTCCTTGCGGGAGACTCGGCGCATCAGAATATCCCAACTGGAGGTTATGGAATGAATATGGGAATAGGCGACGCCTTCGATCTGGGTTGGAAACTCGCCTCGGTTATCAATGGGCACGGAGGCGACGGATTGCTCCGATCATACGAGTTGGAACGAAAGCCTGTCGCTCTTCGAAACGTCGAACGCTCGGGAATTCACTTCCAAGTTCACAGCCAACTCCAGGAAATGATAGGAGGTGGCGACCCTCGCCGGCTGGACTCCGAAACCGATCAAGGTCGCACTTTGCGGCAGAAGCTACACGAGTATTACCAGATCAATGATGGAGAGAATAAGGAATATGGCATTGAGATGGGCTATCGATACTCATCTCCTCTTATCATGATCAGCAAGAGCGATGGCGACGAGCCACCATTCATCCCCCGGCACTACATACCTACGACATGGCCTGGAGGTCGGCCACCCCACCTGTTTCTCTCGGATGGAACTGCTATTTTTGATAAGTTTGGTAAAGATTGGACGCTTTTGGTTTTCACTGTGGGTGACGTCGGTCAACGCCACATAGTGAATGCAGCGACTGACTCCTCATTGCCCCTCGTGCTGGTGGACTTGTCGAAGGAGGAATATGCTCGAAACCTCTATGAAAGAAATCTGGTGCTCATTCGTCCCGACCAGCATGTTGCCTGGAGATCTGACAAGATTGATACTATCAAAGAGGCTTATGAAATCCTCCGGATCGTTACTGGTCAAGCCGAATGCACTCACTTGCCGGTGGTTACAGAAGTATCCGGGCCTCTTGAGCAACTCAGCCCAGGTGTGGAAATGGCTGCGCAATTTGATGGGCGTCCCCCAGTCGTGGCTGAGATAGAAAGCCAGCAGAGTAAACTTCGAACTTAATTTGAAAACGCTGTATATCGTATTGCAAGACTTATCGATGCTTTATGGTTGGTTGCTGCACCGATTCGGAACATTTGAGCTTGCTAGTATTTGTTTAGCTAGGTCAATGGTACTGGTAAATTTCTATCTCTCTTAATATCCTCCTATCACTTTTTCATACCACTCGTATTATTCTAAGTTTCCCACAGGACTTTATATGTTGCGAACATTCCTTTGTTGCTGTAACCTCCTGATTTTCTTTCATTCCCCTTCCTTATCCAGAATCTCCGCCCGCCCTCATCTGCTACTTAGTGCATAGAAACACTGGTTATCATTAAGAAGATTTCGAATTTTCCTTCAATTCCGTTCTGGGTCCAGACGACTGTGGCTCCTGATTGATGGAAGTCGATACAGGAGGGTCAAAATAATTTCTCTACAAGTCAGGCCCAGGTACCATATGCACCAATTGCACTTCCTTTCAGTCATATGAGATAAGCATGTAGTTGCAACTTGCCGCGGGTACCCTTATTAGCAGCCCTCGCCAGAGATAAGCCCGATCAATGAAATCTAATTCGTTATTAGCCGTGTTTAATAAGCCTGAATAATATAATCCCTGTCCGGGGGTCGCATTCCCGGGGCTTAATCACAAATATTTCAGAAATGTTACACACCCTCGCATGAAAGCATGTAACCTGCATGGACGTTTGTGATATGCAAGTCAAAAGCGGTAACCCCGTCGCTTCCTCCCGGAACTGTACACTGCTTGGCCGGCCCGGGCTCGGCTTCGCAACCCGGGTCTAGTCTAGTCAGGCTTTTAAGACCGCGGGTTCATCGTGACAGTACTGGGGCTCTATCCCAGATCGGTCTCAGATCAGTCCCATCCAACACGAATAATACAAACAGTGTTTGTAAACAGCCAGCTTCCCCGCATCTGCTGTGGAATAACCAGCTCTTTTGGGCATACCGTCATATTTCTGGATCAATCAAAGGATATGAATCAGCCATTAGGTTGCTAGGTAGTGTGTTCAAATACTTAAACTAATCGTCTGGGTTTACGATTAAGCCTTAACGGTCTGACACAGAGGAATAAATCTAGACTCACAACAAAAATTAGCGTTAGATCACTCATATGATTCAACGGAAAAATGGCCCACGATCTCATCCTCACCTTTGTACTCTCTCTCTCGGTGTTGTTTTGTCTGTTCAAAGTGGGGGGCGTTGGATCCAGGGCCTCGAATCTACCGCCAGGTCCGCCAACGCTGCCGCTTTTGGGAAACTTGCATCTTGTTCGTTTGACCTTTCTCTATCCAGATTTGGGTTTCGCTAACTCAACTAGATGCCGACTTTTCGACCACATGTTCAACTGCAGAAATGGGCCAAAAAATATGGGTACTTACTGCACAGCCACAACTCGAAGCATAACACTAACATCTCGCTCTGATAGACCCATTTATTCCCTGGTTCTTGGAACGAAGGTCATGATCGTACTCTCTTCAGATGATGCAGTCTCAGATGTGCTGGTAAAGAAGAGCGGAAACTATTCAGACAGGCCTGACATGTTCATTGGACAAAAGATTGCCAGCGGAAATCTTCGACTTGTTGTCATGGTAAGTATCTCGATAGCATGGACGGATAATATGCTTACGTTCAGTTATGTAGAGGTATGGCGAGAACTGGCGCATGATCCACCGAATGATACACAACATAATGAATATCAAGGCTGCAGTGACCTACGTCCCTTATCAAGACCTCGAAAACAAATTCCTTTTGGAAGGTCTTCTCGATACCCCGGCTGACTTTTTGGCACATATTCGACGATTCACGTACTCACTTTCTACCCAAATGATTTTCGGTTACCGCTGCGTCAATAAGAGGGACCCAAATCTCTTGCAACTGTTTGAGGTGAGACAATTATTAATTATTATTTTCACTTTATGATTCGCTAACACAGGCAGAGCTTCGAGAAATGGGGAAAGCTTGCAGGGAGTTCTAGTGCTCAGATAGCAGACCTTTTCCCGGTTCTTCAATATCTACCGGATTTCATGACGCCGAACGTTAATTACGCGAAGAAGCTCTTCGAGATTGAAAGAAGGAACTACGTCGGCCACTGGATGAGGTCAAAGAAGGCACTTGACAGTGGCAAAGGTTTGGTACGTATAATTGAAGCTATACAGAAGCATCATAGCATTAGACAACTCCTTATTAACCGAAAATCGTAGCCTTGTTTCTGTAACGATATCTACAGAGTTCAGTCGCAAGAAGGATTCAGCGATGATGCCGCGGGATACATCAGTGGCTCATTACTAGAAGCGGGCTCAGACACCACTGCATCCACTTTGTATGGTTTCATCCAGGCCGCTCTCGTTTGGCCTGAAGTCCAGCAAAGGGCTCAAGAAGAGATTGATCGAGTCGTGGGCCCCAACCGCCTTCCTACGATGGATGACTATGAGAACCTCCCATACATTCGTTGCTGCATAAAGGAGAGTCTTCGCTGGATGCCAACTGTCATTCTTGGGGTACCTCATGCCGCCATCAAGGAAGACACGTACAATGGCTATGTCATACCACAGGGTGCAACCGTCGTAAGCAATGTTTGGTAAGGCAAGAGCAGACCCTGGTTAGCTATCATAAGTTAATAATACATTTCAGGGCAATTCACATGGATCCAGAGCGATCCAAGAACCCCAGAGTCTTCAACCCTGAACGCTTCAAAGGCGACGATACTTCTTTATACCAATCTGCTGTTGGGAATACAAAGAACCGAGATAACTTTGTGTTTGGGGCGGGCCGCCGCCTCTGTCAAGGGATTCATATCGCCGAACGATCGCTCTTTTTAGGGATTTCCCGACTGATGTGGGCATTCAATTTCGAACGGCCGGTGGACGCTAAAGGAGTTCCAGCTCAATACGACATCGAAGACTTGGTTGGAGGAATCACGGTCCAGCCTTCCGACTTCCCTGCTATTATCAAGCCTCGCTCTCCTGAGAAAGCTCAAATCATTAGGGATTCAGTTGAAGAATGCAAACAGTTTTTAGACCCGGACACATTGCAGTGGAAGAAGGTTCCTGAGGGCATGGCTTTTAGCACATGGATGCCAGACACAGACCAAGATTGATTGATTTATGCAACAGTCATTTTGACCTTCAACGATGTTTTGATTGTTGTTTAAGTTTAACACCAACGAGTGTTGCGGTATTCCAGATTATAGTCTCTTGTTATCCGCTACAACTAAACCCTATGGCTGTTAAGACTGCTATTTGAATGTGAGTTCCAGTAGTCTATTTCACTAGGAACTTTAGGAGTAAAGACATCGGACTCTTCGAGCCGTTGACCCAGGCCTTCCAGGATGCAATGCACTCGCGTTATTGAATCTCACACAGTGGCTGACACCAACTTGAGCAATGCCGATTGTTACTCATATCCGGAATAAATTACTAGAATATATGTCATGGTTTGCCTTGCAGTTAGGCCACCAGGTATTAACAACGCATTTGAGCTATATGAGGACAGCCGTGAGTCCGTTAATGATGCGGGCCAGATGATACGCAGCCTCTAGCTCAGGGCCGAACATTCTGTTATCTCTACTAAGATATTTCTTAATTAATTCACATTCCAGAAGGTACTATGAGAAAAATGACACGCCTGTACCTACACTAGCTCTGCACCAAACTACAAGTCGGAAATTCCATCTACATGGGCATCGATGTTATACTCAGCAGGGCGCTTTATCATAATTCTCTTCAGTTCTTGCGGCTGCGCATTTACCTCCTCAGTGAATTCTGCGTAAACGTCAGTGAATATAGAGCGAAGATATGGCTTCTTCTCTTTCTCGGCCGAAGCCAGTGCCGAAGCGACATCCTGGCGAATTTGCCTTCTGAGTCTCTGTCCTGTTCAGCATTCCAGAGTCACTGGTGCTCCAACTACTCTCGTAGACGCAGAATCGAGTCTCGCTGAGATGGCCCCTTCTATAATGCAACTTCATCCGCACGGAGGTATGCGGAGCTATGATCACTAGTGCTGTGATGGGACATTCGATAGCTCATTGGCTCTAGAAGATTTGGGCCGCATCCATTCTGAAGGGCCTTTTGCCTGGCTACTTTAGAAAATGGACCATCGAGGATATTGCCGTTAACAAAGTCTATATATACTGTTCCAAGAATGATCAACCCCATTGAAGTGTCAATCCCTGAGAATGCTTGTTTTACCACATGTCGCTGACTTGGAGTCTGCAAGTTTATAAAATTTAGCAACAAGGTCTTTAACATTTCGAGTAATGTCATTTGAAAGCCAGGTAGTGTTTTCTATGACGTAGCTCATAGCTAGGTTGTGATCTTGATAGAACTAGTTACAGATGTAACAAGAGAAGCGAGGGGAGAGAAATGGGGAGAATAGGAGGATGGAGAAACGATAAATCTGAGCGCCATTAGTCTTCTTCCGCTAACGGATTATGCAGAGGTCATCAATACGCCTTTGAGAGCGCGCGATTACTTGATTCACCGATTGTCGCCTCAACCGACGGCAGTAGCCAAATGACATCTCCCCGTTGCCGTCGGTCATTCCCCTTTATCTCCGTCGCCGCTCTGCATGGGGTCGGTTTCGGCGCGACCTGAGTCGGTAAATATGATCACAAGACATCTCATCCCGTTGGTAAGCCAGATATATTAATCTATGAGACCAGCCAGTGGCATCTATATCGCGAAAGATCAGACCTCTCAAACTAGCCTCCACTCTACCCAAAATTCTACATTGAGCCCAACATGTCTGCTACCGCAAAACCAAACTTTGATGCCCCTGCTACCAAGGTGCTAAGCCCTTCAGCCTTAGCTCATGTGGTCCTCCGAACATCCAACCTTGAGAACATGGTTGATTTCTATACTAGCTTCCTAGGTGGCACAGTCACATATGGTAACAACGCAATTACTTTCATCACCTACGATGAAGAACATCACAGAATCGCACTCCTCGGAGTTCCAGGTACAGAGCCGAAAAATCCCAGAACCTGTGGCTTAGAGCATATCGCCTTCTCCTTTAAGTCCCTGAATGAGTTGCTTCTGGCCTACCGGCACCGAAAGGAGCGGGGTATCAAACCAGTCTGGTGCGTTAACCATGGCCCGACAACCAGCATCTACTACAAAGACCCGGACGGCAATATGATCGAGACGCAAGTGGATAACTTTTACAGCTTGCAAGAGGCCACGAATTTCATGATGGGCGATAAGTTCGCGGAGAATCCAATTGGTACAGACTTTGACCCCGAGGAGATGATCTTGGCGTTACAAGCGGGGACTGAAGAGAGTATTCTCAAGACACGCATCGAGATCGGGCCGAGGCCAATGCCAGATCTCGCGAGCATGTAATCCCCGCTCCAGAAAGACTTGGTGGGCCGTCATGAGGTGAAGCTGGCTGAACGGTGTGGTTGTATGGAGATAGTAGAGTTCGCACGGGTTCGGGCTCGGTTTCGGACGGGCTCGGCTACAGGCTTCATACTCCAGCCTATTGACGCAAGGACCAGAGTGTGACTACGAAATAGACGCATATCTACTACTCATTGTAATTTCTCATGTGACTAGAGAGGTATGATATGTGACGTGTTGAAGACAATCAGCTCCTACGAAGCGCGAAGCCTGTAGGCCCACCCACGTCTTTGTCGTCCTCTTGACCTCTACATAAGTACATCAACATCAAATGGCGAACGTGAAATAAAGGTTAGGATCAAGACAATGAATCCTGATTCAATCGACACGCAAGTAAAAGTCAGATTAGGAAGGCGTAACTATTGAAACCAAGGAAAGTTGTCTTAATATTACCCAAAAGGAAGCCAATGCACATCCTACTCTTCAAATTGGATGGATTTAGTCGTATCTCAAGTTTGCAAGAGAAAGTTCTCGGTTTTGAAAACATGCAAATTGAACCCTCAATTCATCGCATCGCTTATTAGTTCAGTCTTAGTTGTTGTTCAAGGGAATAAATAACATAATCATGCCTACTCCATGCTCGCCTGCTCCCGGGAGCCTAAAAATGAAAGTCCAAACCGTTTCTCACCGATAAACCTAGACGGCCGAAACCCAATCCCTAAGCCAACTCGCTTGTGCAGCGTCGCCATCTGGCGGTGCTAAGAGGCTAAGCAGCTCAGAGTAAATTGACAGGTCATCCTGGGGAATTTCCATCTCCGGATGCGCACTCTGCGTGTCAGAGTTCTCTTCTTGTTGGAGGGGGCCGGTAAGCGGGGGAGTTTCCCCAGATATATGGCCATTGTCTGCCCTAGACATCTGAGCATCATAATTTTTCCCGAACCTCTGACCAATCTGAATCTGCCTGTCGTCGGCAATGTTGATGCAGGGCTGAAATGGCCCCGCCACCCCTATTGAAAGATTATTGCCTTGGACCTGAATAGATTCACACTGTCTGGCCTGGGCTCTGTCTTTGGAGTATTTGTTGTGTATGTTGCGAGCTTGCCGCACGAATTCTGCTGTTTTTGTAAAGGCAGCTTCGCCCGAAGTGACATATTCAAGTCTCCCGAAAAAGCCAACAACGGTTTCCATGAGAGCTATGTCAGTTGGCGTTGTATCGCTGGGGGGGTTGCATACGATGTGGACAAAAATGGTGGTAAGGGCGGTGAAAGGGTAATAGAATACGAGCCTTTTGGGATAAGGGGCATGTTAGCGACAGAGAAAGGATTTCTTAGGCGGCTTTCCAGATGCATGGACATCTTCCATGAGATCTATATCACGTACCATGCAGGGGTGAAGCTCTCAACATCGAGATGCTTCGTAAGCAGCACCATCGATCTTGCGGCTTCGATGTGGGAACAATGCATTTGACTGTTGACTAGGTGCTGCAAATTGTCGCTATCTTGAGTAAATATTGGAGTAAATCTACGGTAAATAGAGCACAGGAGGTAGTAGTAACTGAGATGAAGCACAATTATCTGCTCTCGTGACAAGCCAAAGGTTTTAGTCATTCGATTTGGGGGCTGTCCGGGTCGTATTGGAGAAGGGAGCAGGCTAAGCCATGCATGCAATTCTTTCAAGAGACTGTTCATCACAGGAAGCAGGCGAGAAGACGATGTGTATAATGCAGATACCGAGTAAAGCATTCGAGAGACTTTCCCAGCAATACGTGCTAGTTTGGTTGCACAAAGAAAAAAGTCGACCTCAGGGACTCCGACAGGTTCGGAATTCCCGTGTTGGATGACGAGAACGTCTCGCGGAAAACAGCAGCTAATGTCGTCGTCGGAAATCACTGCAGGGCGACCACAGCGCAAGGAGATGGTCCTGTCGAGGCAATATATAACCCAGAAGACCCGATTACGGTCCCTCTGCTCCTCTTCACTAAGACTCCAATCTGGAGGTGGGTGACGATTCAACGCCACGCTCTGTGCTAGTCGCGCTGCGATAGAGCTCAAGGTGTACTCCAGTCGCTGTGGGCTTGATAGCCCTTGAGCAAAGATGGTCATAATGGCAATGGCCTGAACTGCCATGAGATCTGTGGATCCATGCGTGATGCAAGATTCAAAGGATAGAGCGTTTTGAAAATAACCCCAAGCTTCCTGTCCCGACTTCTTGAAGGCCTCGGCTGTTTCAGCTGATAGTGCAGCTCGACAGCCGGATGCTAGCACGGCACTCAGCAAGGCCTGCCAAGATGGGTTCTCTGATATGCTTTGTCTAGTTCCATATGTTTCCAACTGGGAGAAGAACTTCGCCCGGTCCAAGACTGGGAAGATGACTTGAACGGTGTCAAAATACTCTTCAATGTATTTTACAACCTCCGGGTTAGGAGTCTCCTTAACTTTGAGATTGCAAGGGCTCGATACTACCCGCGGCAGAACTTGCGGGACGCATTTAGGTTGCCGCAGGTGACTGAGCACGCCGTTTCGTATGTCTTGGATGGTTTCGCAGAGAACTTGCGAGTCCGGCACATTATGCCGTACCCAGTTCAATCCGAGGTCAGAGATGGTAGAGATGCCGGACGACGGGCCTGTATACTCGTCTCCATCGGTTGACCGCATCCACAGCGCAGGGTTCCGGTCCTTGGTACACTCCATGTCCTTGCCCTCTAAGATCCTATCAAGAAGGGTTTCGTCTTCACCATTGCTATTGGTTGGCGTGTGGGAGTCCGTAACGCCCATGCCGCTAGGAATCTGGTCGAAATCGCACGTCATCGGATCAGATCCTATCTGGTCCCACGGAGGTTGGGACTGCAACATGTCCACGTCCCGCTCTTGTTGCATTTCGCGCGCGCCCCTTGCAGCCGAGAGGTTGGATGTGCACGACACCCGCCGCTGGTTGGGCATGGCAGATGCAGATTGAGGGAAAGTGGTGATGCGGTCGCTTCGAGTGCCTCCCTCACTCAGCTGTTGCTTTCTGGAGGTGCGAATAGTGGAAAACCTTCTAGAGTCAACGTTGGACTGCATCCACTCCTTGGTCCGCCTCTCCCCAACGTAAGTGCAGGCAATAGATCTCAGCCTGCAATTCTGGCAAATCGGCCGCGTCCGGTCGCACTTGATCTTTTTTGAGCGACAAGACTTGCATGCCATGATGGAAGTACGCGGGCTGCGTCAGCCTGCCCTGTATCGTGGGTGAGCTCGAGGCCGCGCGATTGACGTGATGAGGATGGGGGACTGACTCGGCACCATGAAAACACTAAAAGCTGGGGAGAGCTCGGTCTCGAGTCAGGAACTAACCCCGGAAGCTAGCCCCCCTCAATAAAGGCGGGGGTGGAGCCCCTGGTGTGCGGGAAGTAATACTATTTTGGGAAGGTGTAAACTAAGGTTTGATTTCTTAAATTTATCCTACCCTAGACTCTCTCTTCCAGCTCTATCAAGTATAATAATAAGTTTATATAAGTCTAGGGAGGAGTATAGATAACTCCGTATTAAATCAAACTTATAGCCTTATTTATATAATAATATCTATAGAGTTTAGTTTGAAAAGAACTTACTAATAGGACTGCGGGCTGTATCAATAGCTCGATGAAGGAAGCGGGTTTAAATCTGACTGTATTGACCAAGCAGAGTTTTATCCAGGCCACTCTCGTAATCAGATCTTCTATAGCTGTCTAGCTTCTAAAAGCTCCCTGATGATATTTTCCTCATGTCCGAGGTAGATAGAAATATGCCCTCGGTCTTTATAGAAATATGTCTGAAGTTTTCCTTGGGGTAAGTGATTCGAGAGCCATTTCCCGTGAGCATTCGGCACCGTATTATCAATTTCACCTTGATAAAGCAATACTGGCACTTGTATCTCATCAAGTCCGAAGCCCCAAGGTGCTAACATTGCCATGTTATCATCGACCCAGCCGTCGCAATTGTTCCTTAAACCTTCTTGCATCGATTGAACAAGGTTGAGAGCCATTCCTGGGTTTTCGCGCATCGCATCCTGATCAGCCTCAGGAAAAGATTTTGACAAACCTTCTAGCATAGTAGACACATCTGTATTCACCATGCCGATTCGTGCAGGTCCAATGTGCTTTAGCAGCTCATCTTCCCCTTCAAGCGCGGCTTTGAATCCCCGGACGCCTATTTGCGAAAAGACTATCAGGTACAGCGAACGCAAACGTACGGGAGTATCACTCACTAGCTTCCTCCTTGCCTGCTAGCCAGTCTAGGCCCTCTGCATCATAAGGCGCGAAGGCAGCGATTGATAAAATGGCGACGCATCCTCGTAGTCGAGCTGCACAAGCTAGAGCGTCCGCACCTTTGGTGCAACATCAGCGATTGTACAAGTCACCGCCAAATATTGAAGTCAAGAGAAGGGTTAAGCATACCTCCTCCGCTCCAACCGCCAACACAACACTTCTCTACTTTCAGATGCGCAAGTAGAGCCTGGATGTCGGCTACGGTATCAACGACTCGTCTGCCCTCTTGTCTGGTTGATTCACCGTACCCGGGCTTCGAAAAGGTAATGATCTTAATTCCCAACATGTCAGAAGTAGCGGGGAGACATGGAGTTTGTAAGTAACAGCTAGGAGTGCCGTGAATCCAGACTAGTGGAAAGCCATGGTTTGGTCCGGAGACAAGGTACTCGAGATTGCGGCCATCTGGAAGAGTGAATAGCTGAGCCATCTGAGAAGTGATGATATAATAACAATGTAGGTGGAATGATATTTGATTTAAACGAGTATAGCTGATAATGAGGGTTAGCAGACCCCTTATATATTAAGCCGATTGCTCCTACCTCCCTTATTGAAATCCAGGGAGGTATTCTTACTAGGGTTTATAGTAATAAAGGTATATAGTGATTTTTCACATGCTGCTAAGCGCTAATCCCATTGTGATACCTTGCGTCAGGATGGATCAAGTATAGAACTTAACACTTACCCGGTGGTTGCAACTCACTCCTAGCAATTTATATAGCGAGTACCCGAGAGTGAAAGTAAATTGTTTTATATAGGAAATACCAAATACTCCCATTCTATCCCTCCATGGCCATTTCGGTTGTTAATAAAATAGCTTCCACTAAAATTAGACTTTCTTAGCTTTGGAACGCTCGTAGATAGGGCTCGGAGCGGGCAAGGTAGTGGACTTGTACGCGCCAGTACTCCCGGCAAACATAAGGCTTGCTAACCACTTATGAGGAATGAGCCCCACGATATAAGAGTCAATGAACCGAAATATCCAGTTGGACCACGACGCGAATCTCATAAAAGTGAGACCTTCACCCACAAGCCTTTTTGTACGCGCCAATCTGACCTCAGCGGTCTTAGTGAATACAGACTCAATTTGCTCCGCTGAGAGCTTCTGCATATTGTTGGCCTCGAGAGCATTGTAGAGCTGGTCTACAAACGCGGCTGTCGATTCAAGGGCCATGCAACCACCTTGACCTTGTATAGGTTGAAACTAGAAAAAATTAGTGTTCGGTACAAATTTCGGACCTGTGCACTTTATTTAAACCAGCACTCACCTTGGCAACAGCATCTCCCAGACATATTATACGCTTATAGTGCCATCTCTGGAAAGTATGTGTTGGCAAAGGAGTGATGACATGAGTCTTCCTGTTATTGAAGATGTCGTTGAATGTCGTCCCGTCTTTCACAAGGCGGTGCCCATCTTCGGCCAGCAACCGTTCCACATCCTTCTCCGTGTATCGCGGCAAATCCATGCCCGTATGCTTTTTTGGAGCTTTGAAGAAGTGAAACCAGTAGATGTCATCATTTTGTCCCATTACCAACCCCAACATGCGGTCGAAGGTATGCACCTGGTAAATTTGGCCTTCTTTGAGGTCATTTGTCCGGTTAGATAAGCCAAAGACACATCCATACTCCGTCTCGACGTCTGTTATCACAAAGTCAGCAGAGATATAAAGGACAAAGTATCTCAGGATAAAATGGCCATTGTTTACCTTGACCAACCTGCTTACTAAACGCCGTCGAGCCATCGTTCCATGCTGCCTTCCACATCTGTCCTCGGACATGGCTGTGTATTCCATCAGCACCAACCACAAGGTCGGCAGTAAAGGTACTCCCCTCTTGGGTAGAGATCTCCACGCCGTCCTTGGTGTGCTCTATGCTCTGTACTTTCTGACCCGTGAAAATCTTATCCTTAGATTTAATATGGTCATAGAAAACCTCGAGCACGATGCGACGCTCAGTAAAGGTCAGGTCGTAGCCATGTATTTCGCGAATAGGGTCGACGGCAAATGAGTACATAATTTTGCCCTCGGCATTCCGCATCTGCGCCGACCTGCAGGCGGTAGACCTCTTTTCCACATCTTCTAGGCAGCCAAGTTGATCAATAATCGCCATCCCATTTGGGGCCAAACCAATGGAAGCGCCCAGCTGAGGGGCAATCACATCATGGGCTTCAATGAGAACCCAGTCTATTCCTAGTATCTCTAGATGCAAGGCAGTAGCTAGGCCAGTATAACCTCCGCCAACAATGGCAACTTTGAACGGTTCATCACTCATGGAGGGCCAAAGGTTTCAAAGATTTCCGTGGGACGATATTGCTCAGGTGGGGTTTTCAATGTGGAAAAAGCTTCAACTAGGAGATCTAGGAGAGCGGGAATACCCGAAGATATTTATAAGACCTTGTCTACCCCTGGGCTCAACAGTCTACCCCTGGACTATAGAATTGCACCCCAGAACAAGACTAGAAAACGCATGATAAGGTGAATTTTCTGCAAAGAAACCTATCACTCTGCACTTCTTGCTTTCCCAACAAAATGTCGGTGTGTGAAAGATGGCGACAGACCCAGTCTACATCCTTGCACTATGGACTCTGAGAACTTGACAACACAAGATTCTCAACCCCTGAATCGAGCAGCTGGCTTGCTAACGTTTTTTGTGAATCTCCGACCCCTCGGCTCCACTCTCTATATTCACGCATTGACGCACTGCCTGATTCAAGCCTAGGGCCGTCGGCAACGGGGCGGTATACCGCGCATCGAATCTCACTTCAGCAATATGATTATCTTAGTAGTGGGGATAAACCTGCCAATGACATCAAGCTTTCCAATGGAATTGGAAAAGGCCGCTATCTAATGCCAGGGCCCTGTCTCGAAGCAGGGATATGTGAATGCGGAATAGATCAATGGTACAGAGTACCTATCTTAGATATGATACAACTTAATTCAAGTACACCCAATCTTCCGTAGTAGGTAGAAGATGCTACCAAATCGTTGTCCTCGTCAAGCCGTCTCGTGGTAGTCTTATCATGTGAACGAGAATCCACGTAGATCCAGCTCAAAACCTTGGCGACAATTCCTCTCAATAGTAGTGGGTTCGTAGGACTAGAACTTGTCATGGTCCCGCCATGATGCTGAAGTAGTACGAGAAATCTTGCGAAGCGGATGTGGGATAGAGAGGAGGAATTTGATTTTTGGTTGAGTTAGGAGCATACCAACTTATCACGCATTGTAGTTTTGTAGGTATGAGTCATGTCTCAAGCTTTGAGTCATCTCTCTTGTCAGTAACACATGCGCTTATTGTTTGTGAGATCTTGACTAGGAATGATGCCATCGTCAGCTGAGCATCATGCGACCGTCAGAAAATGAAGACCACGAGAATGAGTGAAATGATTTATTTATTCGTTCTGTTAAGATGTAGGGGTTAACTTGAATGTATTCAAATGAAGACTAGGTAGTCATAAGTTGTGCAAGCGAAGTGTGCAGTTTCTAGAACTCGCTTGAGTATACGCGGAATGGAGAAGGAAAAATTCAAGTGGATTGATAACGCCAATAATGAAGAGTGTGTAGATAATACAGAGAAGGAGTCATATAGTAGATGTGCAAATGGGAGGTCTCAGAAGCAAGGCCTAATGGATCAATCAACATCTAGAGAAGCTAGACACCTAAAGAGCTGTAGAATTGGCCGCACATGACAATAATTCTTAGACCAAGTTGATTGCACCCATTCCTATCGCAGCCAAGCCTCGAGCAAGACGTCATGCTCAAGCAGCTGACATGCAACCAAGCCCCTTTGTATAGCGGCTGAGTCTTGGCAGCGGGGCAACGCCTTGAAGTGATTGCCCTCCCAGCTGATACGTGTCTGTTGTATTTGAGAATGAGCATGCTTGCCTCGTAAATAATCTGAAAATTCAGTCACTCTCCCGACGCAACTATACAGACATGTCGCTCTACGAAGAGTGTGTCAAGAAGGTAAGACCTTGCGCCCGGCTTGGGAGAGGCAATCAATAACGTCAGAGTGGCAGGCTGGTGGTGAAGATCGCGTCTGTGAGAATTGCAAACGTATAGTCAAGTGCTACGACACCGTCTTTGGCGTCAGAGCAGCGGGCGACAAGTTGGAGGATCGATGCTACTTTTCGACGTTACTGGCCGAAGCCTTTTCGCGCTCCGCGACGTGCTGGCATTGCGGATGGGTAGTCTTGCTTGCCTCGAACACCTGGACGAGCGAGATTGCAGCGAATGTCTCATCGCCAGATGCCCAGTTCACCAAGATAGAAATCAATTGGCAGTCCATCTCAGTGTACAAGGATTCCCGGGCTGTGGAGGGCCACCCAGTCATCGAGCGCATCTGGCTCTCGTATTCAGCGCCCTGGACGGGATCCGAGAAGAAGAGTATCTCCTTCTCCAAGTGTCTGAACAAACCACAGAATCTCTCGTTTGACACGGCGGATGGAGGTTTGCTTGTCGCGCGCAACGACTCAGTCCAATGGGGGCCCAAGGAGCCGTATGCAGGTCGCATTCGACCTGCAAGGATTGACCTGCAGTTATTGAAGAATTGGAAGGACAACTGCATCCATGATCATGGAGGCACTTGTGATCAAACATTCATGACCCATCAGGCATCACATCTTCGATTTGTCGATGTGTTGGAGAGGTGCGTCATCCAAGCTGCTCCCGACGAGGTGACATGGACGGCGTTGAGCTACTGCTGGGGAGGGCCTCAGGAGCATGCCCTGAAGACATCCAACTTCGATGAATACCAATTACCAGGCGCCTTGCGCGATGAAATGCTGCCACCTGGAATCATTGATGCGATGACGCTCGTTCGGGCGCTGGGTGAGCGCTATATATGGATCGATAGCTTGTGCATCATCCAAGACAATGACATAGACAAGCTCGAATTTCTACCAATGATGAGCACCATTTACGCCCATTCAGTCCTCACCATTGTCAACGCGGCCAACGACAAAGTCGCCATGGGCATGCCTGGCGTCAGCATCCCACGGCGCATGCAAAAGGTACATCAGATGAAAGACTTTTGGCTGGTAGAGGCATTGGACCTGCCGCATCAAAGCTGGCAGGGCTATCTACATGGGAGCACCTGGAACACTCGGGGCTGGACCTTTCAAGAGGGGCTCTTATCACCGCGTTGCCTAATAATTGGCGAGGGCCAGGCTTACTGGCAGTGTAAGACGAGTTCGTTTTGTGAGGACAGCTGCTGGGAGAATCCGCCAGGCAAGAACATTTATCGGCACTACTCTGGCTCCGAAATAATTAGTAGACTCACTGACTCGAGAGAGGAGAACTGGATGGACTTGTACAAGGATATTCTCGATGGGTACGCCAAGCGAGAGCTGACATCAGAGACCGACCGCCTGGGCGCCTTGGAAGCCATCCTTGACGTGCTCCGTCGCGATGACGAGGAGGGCTACTTCTGGGGTATGCCTAGAGGTCATCTGGAAATGGCACTGTCTTGGTCTTGGCACGCATCACGAAACACTAGGAGAGGGTGTGAGGCAAAGTACATTAGCCCAGGAAAGCAAGTCCGTTCTGCTCCATTTCCGACCTGGTCATGGCTAGGCTGGCATGGAGCTACCCCCATGCCGACGGTGAATAGAGCGATATTGGGCGGCAGACTTGGCTTGAAGTTCTACCGCATCTTGGATGGAGGCGTTCCAGAAGCGCTCGTCGATGGTGTCCCCTATGCTGGACCAGAGAGAGACTTTTCTAAAAAGGACTACATGACACACAACGACTGGTTCGAAACCATCGGTTATCCCAGGGGGCTAACGCATCCGTCCTTGGACTATTCCAGGCAGTCAGTTAGAAGAGCTGATATTCCCGAGAGTGTACTCTTGAGTAAACAGGCTCCGTCGGCACTGTGTTTTTGGACGAGCACGGCGGTCCTCGACATGAAGTACGAAGGTTGGCATGGCTCCAACCGTTGTCCCCTCATTTCTCTGTCACATGGCGATGTAAGTCACTGCGGAACGTGGGAGACCGACGAGTCTTTTAAACCAAATGGTCAAGGCAAGTTTATTGTTATTGGCACTGAGAGGATTCGCATGTCACACGGAGGCCATGTGACGGTGAACCTGCTTCTGGTGGACCAAGACGAACATGGGTTATCGTACCGGCGCCGACTTGTGACCTACACGCCAGAAAAAGTGTGGGATAGTTTCAAAAACCGAAAATGGGAACTGGTATTTTTAGCTTAACACCAAGTGGTGTTAAATAAATTCCAATGCCTTTCTAGCCGGACAAAAAGGCTGAAGTTTAATGTGTTGTGATACTGCGTATGGTGTCAACTTGTCAAATTCTTGGCATTTGGGAATCCCCCCCTTTATTTTCAGCAGCTGTATAGCTCCCTTACTTACTACTAGATAGGAATTCGCTTTAACTTATGGAAAATCATGTTCGAAAGAACTACTCAAGTAATATTATTTATTACTATAAGAGAAGCTAACCAGGGAGAAGTAGCCTATAACTTACAATAAAGAGGATAAATAGTATCGTATACTTCTATGAAGAGATTAATTACTCTCAAAATATATTAGCATAATGTAAATATTAAGTAGCAAAAGCGTCTAACTCCTAACTCTATAAATTAAGCAGCAATTAAATCAATCGCCGGTACACTAGCTGACACTGACGAAACTAGTTGCAGTTGACCATTTGGGGTTATATTGGAGACCGCGAAAATATTAGTTCCCTTGCCCACAGCCACACACTGCAGCGGCTGGCCTTGACGGATAGGGCTTGAGCATTGGAGAGGGTAATACCCTGTCACGAGGCTTGCCACTGAGTAAACACCATTACCCTGCGTGTTTGAAACGAGATATTGGTTGGTGCCGAAGACCCTGATATAGTTCAAGGTGTCAAGATAGAACTGGCCCGGGGAATACTGGCTGGCCACTGTGGAGGGCGGGTTGAAATAGAGGATGCTACCTGACTTGACCTGAGCAGGTTTGCCACCAACTATCGAGTTGCCGTTGTAGCTGGCCGGAGGATCTCTGTCTCTACCTTGAAGTGCGAACTGGGTAACGATAGGCCCGAGGGTTGATGTTGTTGAGGGGGGAGGGTTGCTTGTACTTGAGGAAGTAGAGAGAGACGCAATGGCTGAAGTAGACGCAATAGTTGAAGTAGACTCAATGGCTGAAGTGGATTCGATGGTTGAAGTAGATTCAATTGTCGAAGCAGGGGTGCTTTCTGAAACAGGTGTGCTTGCTGAACCAGGAGTGCTTTTTGATGTACTGACGGAGCTCGAGTCACTCTGTGTAGAAGTGGAGGGCGTAGTGGTGCTGGGTAACGCGCTGGTATCGATCGAACTTGGTGTAGCAGACGGGGTAACAACCTCTGAAGGAGTGCTGCTGGAAAGAGAGACACTTGTCGGAGTAGAGAGTGGTGTATCACTAAAGCTCACAATGACACTGGAGGATGAAGCATCAGAGGTGGAGGGGGTTGGCGTCGATCCATCGCTCGTCGACAAAATAGGAGTAGATGTCTGGGAGAGTTGCGAAGAAGGCCTTGGCTTGCAGCTCTTTTTAGCTGCGCCTGGATGGAAAAGCAAGGCGCTGGCGACGAAGCCTTGGAGAAGGTGTTGGGCGCGCATGGCGACTATTGGGGTGTGTCGTGTATGGATGGATGAATCTCGTAGGGGATGGGGGCATAAAGAAGTAAGAGAGAGAAAGAAGAGAGGAGAGGAGAAGAAAATATTCCAGTCCAACGCATCGAATAAGCAAGCAATGGAACTATTGAAACGTATATGGCCTAGTCAGGGGTGATCGTTATGTGCCTGGATCACTAGTTCCTCCTTCGGCTGCTAAGTGGATTGAATAACACACCCAACGCCACACACAGCCACTATCATTCTTTTAATTTAAAAAATAGTAAGAAAAAATATTCTGCAGTGCGTTGTTTACGTTTGAGAAGTAGCCTCAGTATATCGTGGTTTATCTCACCCACTTGACTGTCTTATCGACTTTACCTGGTGACAGCCTCCTCCGGGATACGGAGTCTTCAAATGCGCACCCCCAAATCTCGGCTGCGCACTCCATCTGGGTAATGTACCTCATACCCTTAGGGCCGTGGCCAAGTTATATACTTAGAAAGAGTTTTTAATGAAGCTGTTGCCTCGCTGTGGCTTGTGTAGATAGAGAGGTTAAAAAATAGAGTTAAAGGTTAGGTACGGACCGGAGATAGGTAAAAAAAGTTATGTGGATCTAGTCAAGTGTGGCCTGATCTCGGGATATCCCTTGCATGTAGTAGTAACTACAAGCAAAAAAAGTATCTTGCAGCAAAAAAATAATATTAAAAGGATTATTATTTAATAGAAGTGAATCGCTTCTCTTGCATCAGACCCCGAATCTTCTGAAGCTATTTCTGTTATATATACGGCTACAAAGATCTTGCTCACCAAGGCTAGTACTATACTTAACAATTATATATTGCTGTTAAAGCAAGAACGCACAGGTTTTCATGTATGGGAAAAGCAAGGGGCGGCTCGTTGCCGGTCGAGGAAGTATCCAGGGTGTTTCTCGTTGAGCTTGGCTTCAAGGGTTGGTTGTTGATAAGGGTTTTTTTTTTTCAAGGGACACCATGGATCCAGAAGAAGAAGAGACGAGATCTCATGCTCGGAGAGGGTTCACTGCTTTGAAACCCCTACAGGAGAAGCTTGCTATATAGGACATATAGGATAGGAGTGATGAGGAAAAGGATAACTATCTTGGATAAGCTAAGCTATATCATATCGAATTGATGTAACATTGAACCTGTTTGAAAACAGACGCCCAAAGAAATCTTTCAACTACGCTGCTTAATAATAAGATTGTAATTCATAAGGACAATAATCAGCTTTGGTTTAAAGACTGCGTAGAATACTTTATCAAGGTAGTATTATAAAGACTCCAAGATATATCATAGTAGCAGTACTGATTTCATAGTCAGAATCTGTCTGCGTGGGTTAAATTGAATATATATTGACTTTATAGAAATGGCGCCGAGGTCATTGAGCTATCTACAACAGACTCTCCATTGGCCTTCAAAACGACCGCTTCTTCAAGGCCTCATTCTTGCAGCTAGGCCCTCAATTGATAACCTGGCCCTAGCTGCCATAGTATCGGGCGAGCATTCGAGCGTGTCGGAAGTCTCGGGAAACACTTCCATGGAGACCCAGCCCATCCAGCCCCATAAGTGGAGGATAACATCTAAGAAATCAACCACGGGAAAGTATCCAGATGAGTCTCCAGGGAAAGGCCTCGCAGTTCTTGACCAGTACAATCGAGGATCGGTCGACTCTAGTGTTTGGAAGATAGGATCATCCTTGGCAAGAGGGGGCTCAAACAACTTTGCGTCCGAAATCTGGACGTAGGCGACTATATCTTTGGGTAGAGTTGTAGTAAGTTCTTGGAGGGATCTTGATAATGCTATATCACCGTCTAGTGCTCCACCACCTTGACTAGTAGGGTCTCCCCAGAGAAGAGCGTGGATGTGAAATGAATCCAGGCAGATTTTGAAATTGTTCCTATTCACTTTCCTCGCCAGTCGTAAGGCGTCTTGCCAAGTTGCATTGTGAGCAGCGAACGCCACCGGTTCATATGCAATGTTCACAATGCTGCCGCCTTGAGATGCCGCATCAGCCACAGCTCTCAGCTCATTCACGACCACATTTTCATTTTCAGTAGACCCGGGCAGGAACTGCGACGGAATTTGAATGAAATCCGCACCCAGCGTACGAGCTATGGAAAGCCAGATCTGGAAGTCATTAAGGCGCTCTTCGAGTCGAACAGATAGATTTCCCTCGAAGTAGCAATAAGCAATGAGCGAGAGGATTGATATGTGTAATTCTTTGCACAGCTTGTTGATTTTATGGGCGGCGTCCTCGTCAGTAAGACCTTTATTTTGGGCAAAGTGGCGAAAATCTCGAAAAGCAATTTCGATGGCGGAGAAGCCGGCAGTGGCAGCGCAGCAAATCTTGTCATCGAGGAGGTAAGAAGGATGTTTCCCGAGAGACAGGGACGAGATACATCGCCGACCTTGAAGAAATGGATGTGAACTCATATCTGTCAATGAAATCTTCTCAATTCGCCCAGTTGGGCCACCACACCTCCAGGAGCCAAAGTTGGAAAGCATGCGTTATATCAGGAAAATATCTACCATCCCAACCCCCTACCCTCCCCACTGAGGTCGGATCAGACTTTTGCCGGTTTTCGCACTATATCTACAGACGAAGAGGGCAATATCAGGGTTTATTGACGGAGGTGGTGCATGGCCCACAATCGGTTATTGAATCCCGTCCTATTCCCATCTTATTTATTGCTATTCCTAGAAACTCACGCTTCGTCCATCAACCTTGAGCATTCCACCAGTCATGAATTTGCTCTCGTCGGAGGCGAGGAATACCACAACCCCGGCAATATCATCAACCTCGGCAAAACGACCCAGCGGCATCGCCTTCTTTAGCTCTTCAATCTTTTCCGGGCCCCAGGTTGCATGAAACATCGGGGTATTCACGCCACTAGGATGGACCGTGTTGACTCTGATTCCGAACGGCCCCAGCTCACCAGCAGCAGTAAGACTAAGACCGCGCAGGGCAAATTTAGAAGTCGCGTAGATTGACATTCCAGGGGTCCCTCGCAGACCGGCGATTGAAGAGGTAATGATTATACTACCACCGTTGCCCAACTCCTTCATTGCCATTCCAGCGTATTTCACACCTAAGTATGCTGTGAAAGACACTCAACTTCGAGTCCATCAGGAAAGAAGAAAAGAAAAAGGAAGAATAGGAACAGAAGAGGGGTTAAAGGGACAAATATGCGAACAACTCACCAGATCGTACATTAACATTCATCACCTTGTCGAACCGATCCATGGTCTCATCCAAAATGGGCGTTGAGGAGTAACTGATACCGGCGTTGAGGAAAGCACAGTCGAGCCGACCTAGCTTAGCTACTACCTCGGAAAACATCCTCGTAGTGTCGTCTTCGGACGTCGAATCCGTAACAATCACCAGGACATGGCTCTCGTTTGTTGTCGGAATATCAGGTACCAGCTGCGTCTTAGCACTTTCGAGCGCCTCAGCGTTCAAGTCTACCAGTGCCACACTCGCGCCTTCTCGTAAGAACTGCCTGGCTGTCTCCAGACCTATGTTCCCGGCCGCACCAGTAATGACGGCTACCTTTCCTTGAAGTCGCATGGTCGAAGGAATGAATAAATGCAAAACACTTACGAATAGCGTTGGGCTGGGATTGACGGTATGGACCTATTCATGTATACGACGAAAAGACCTCAGTTCCAAATATACAGAGCAACGACGGCAAAGGTTATAGCCGAGTGAGAGAGACAGTACTCAACTCCGCTGCACGTAAAGTACAGAGTAAATACGGCAAGGATTATAGCCAAGGGTAGGATATAGTACTAAGCTCTCCTGAACGCGGGGTACATGGCAACTACGGCAAATTTTATAACCAATTGTAAGATGTAGTACTAGGCACGCTCTCCTGAACGCGGGGTGCGGGGCCCCACAGCTTCATGGGTGGAGATATCCATGGGTGAAGAGAATCTGCTATAAATTCATACACCATAGCAGCCACGATAGACCTGTATTTCTCATTCACAGCACTCTGAACGGTATACAGCTGAGACGGAACTCCATCATTCTTGAAGACATGCTTGCATATATCCGCCGAAGGCTCGAGGTCCATGATATCTCGGGGCAATCTACCCCAAAGGACATATATGGCTTTCGGCCATACTGGATCGCCTTCGCGGCCACTTGGGTAGGATATGTGCTCCTAATCCTGAGCTCCATAACTGATCATGACGTAGGCATCTGCAATGTATGGCTATGACTCAGCCTTCATTGGTGGCACTATTCAATTGCCCTCCTTCCAACAAGCATACGGGCTAGCCGGAAGGTCTAAAGAAGAGATCGCCTCTCTATCCGCTAATATCGTCTCGACTCTTCAGGGCGGCGCCTTTTTCGGTTGCATATTTGGCTTCTTCCTATCTGAATCTTTCGGCCGGAAGAAAATCATAGGGGCATCAGGTCTGATCTTCAGTATTGGCGCCGCCTTGCAAATGTTTGGCCGGATTCCTATGCTTTACGCGGGACGGGTCCTCACCGGTCTAGGAGTGGGTGCATCCTCTAACTTGATCCCAATCCATATTTCAGAGTGCTCTCCTGCTCTCATTCGTGGCCGTCTGGTCGGAATCTTTGAGATCATGTTGCAAATCGCGCTCGTTTTCGGTTTCTGGGTCAATTATAGTGTTCAGAGGAACATTCCCGATGATACCGACCGCCAGTGGCATATTCCCGTCGCTGTTCAGATCATTCCGGCCGGAATCCTAATGGTGTGTATGCCATTTGTCATTGAGTCTCCTCGCTGGCTTGTCTCAAAGGGACGCAATGAAGAGGCCATCCATTCGCTGGCCTGGGTGCGAAATCTACCAGAGGAACATCCATACGTGCAGCATGAATTTTCCGAAATCCAACTCGCCACTAAGAACAACGCTGATAATGGCGTTGCCTCCTCATTCGTTACAATCATCCGCGAATCTATGAAAGAGGGCGTTTGAAACCGTATAATCATTGGCATCTCCATGATGCTACTCCAAAATCTCCAAGGGTAAGTCCGACTGATCCTTCTATTGAATATCTATTAAATGATCCTAGCACCAATGCCCTAAACTATTACTCTCCTCTTATTTTCCGATCGATCGGATTCGAGGGAGTTAGTGTAGGCCTCCTTGCAACCGGTGTTTACGGACTTGTTAAGATGTGGACGACGATTATATTTATGTTGTTTTTTTGTGGATAGAACCGGCCGAAGATCTGCTCTGCTCTATGGTTCCGCTGGAGCTGGCTTCGTCCTATATTACCTCGCGGCCTATACAAAGATTTCGGGTTCTTTCGACCATCAGGTTCAGCGAGATGCCGGAGCCAATACAGCTGTTGTCATGATCTACTTTTTCTCGATATTTTATGGGTTCTCCTGGAATGGCATTCCATGGATCTTCGCCTCCGAAGTCATGCCTAATCACGCTCGAACCTTTGGAAATATGTGCGTGGTCTGCTTTCAGTGGGTGGGGCAATTTATTGTTGTCTACTCCACGCCGCATACGATGGTAAGTATTAAGTGGGGGACGTTTCTGTTCTTTGGGATGTGCACCACAGTCAGCTTTATTGCCGCCTACCTCTTCATTCCAGAGACCAAAGGTATTCAACTTGAGGACATGGATATCTTGTTCGGCCCAGAGGCACCAATATTTGCAAAGGCTATTCATGCGAGGTACCGGGAAAAGCATCAAGCTGGTGAAACGGCGGCAGCCAGGGAAGCCATTGCCGACAATATTCTGATTAAGAACGGGGTTATACATCTGGAGGGAGCGCGAGATAGATGCTTGAAGTATGTGAGTGGGCGAACTTGAGCCATGGTGCCCGGCTCCATTCTTATATCAGATAACGTAAACTGTATCTTGACCATCCACTGCTCCGCGTCTATGTCGAGCACAATCTGCATTATACTCCTCCGATAATTCTTCTTCTATCTCTTCCAAAAGACGGATATTTCATAGCTTGAATATAAGTACTTTGGTCCTCGGTCTAGCAATTTCGAACGAGTTTAAACCCCCAAGCCAAAGTGAACTCTCCGCTCGTTCCTATTACATAGTTTCGTGTTCAGTTAATTAGATTATAACATTGGGTTTATACAGGATATAAGTAAACACTCCAAAAGATAAATAGAGAGAACTACTAACTGGACAGCCTTATTGTCTGGAGAACCGCAATTATGAAAATTCTCTACAACTTAATAAACTAAATAACGAAGCTACCGAAGATACAAATAGCCTGAGGCTAGTATATATAGTAAGAAATAGAAGTACTTCTATATTGTACTCTCTCAGACCTAACAGGCACGGTTAACCGAGGGTTCTACAGAGCATACATGCGAAGTTACCCAACTGGCCGGTATTGGAGCATCAGACGTGGTATTATGGAGTGAATTTGATACTAAACAACGGGCGTCCAACCCAGCGCACATCTAGCTAACACCCTGATAACACCTTGACTCGCCTCTCTATAGCAAATGCTCATTCATCAGGGTCCGGGAAAAGCATTCCAAGCCATCAAACATTTGAATAGGGCCGCGATACCTTCGACATGAAAATAGGTATAACTCTTATGCGGGCACCCCTGGCCAGAAGATAATCCCAGTATATCTGGTCCGATTGCCTTAGTTTTGATATGCTGCATAAATTCAAGTTTCTTCGATGTTATTTGATTGAGCTTGGGATGTATTCTTATGACGTTGGGAAGAATATGACATCAGCCGATAAGAGTAAGGGCAAGTACCAATGTAATTGCCTTTAATCTACATGTAGTGTACTTTGCACTTTTCGGCGGTATGGGAAGGAAATATCGGTATATTAACTAAAAAAAACTATAGTATAGAAAAATATTATATAATTCAATCAGTATATAGTAACTTATAATTAGCTATTATATTTTTATTTAAAAACTCTAGTAACTATATATAAATATATTATAAAACTAATACTAATAGATTAACTTTTCTTAATTTAACTTCTCCTTCTAATAAACTTCTACTATCTAATATTTAACTTAATTCTAATTAATTTAATCCTATTTTATCTAAATATAATTAAAATTAATATTAAACTAATAGTTTAAACTATAATAGCCTCTATTTATATAAGTTCTATATAATATATAATATATTAGAACTAGAGGGTATATCTCTAGTTATTATAGTTATTAAGTATTTAGTTATTAAGATATAGTTTATTAACCCTATCTTTATTATTTATTAGTACTCTATACTAAGTATAAGGTACTAATAACTCTTTATAAGCTTTATAGTAGAATATTAAGCCTAATAGTTATAACTACTGAGCTTATATATCTATAAGTAGTTTTAATACTACTAGGAGTTCTATTACTAAGTATAAACTCTAATATTAGATATATTTATTATATATAACCTATAGATTATTACTAATTATCTTTATTATATATATAAGGATCTTATTCTATACTATTAGTAGGCTTTAGCTAGTTAAGATAATTATATTAGAAAAAGCTATTATTATTATTATAAGGTAAGGTTAAATAGTTATTTAGCTATAGTTAATTAGCTATAGTTAGTTAGTAATTAGTAATAATAAGCTTATTTACTTACTTATATACTTACTTACTTAGAGTTTTATAGTTAATTATAATTAATAAGTATTCCCTCTTAGGGCTTATAGCTAAATTATATACTTAATAAAGGCTTTTTTAACTTTTTAATAAAGTTATTATCTTACTATAGTTTATATAGATAGAAAGTAAAAAATAGAGTTAAAGGTTAGGTATAAACTGGAAATAAGTAAAAATAAGTTATATAGATCTAGTTATATATAGCCTGATCTCAGGATATCCCCCTTATATATAGTAATAACTATAAAAATAACTAAAAAAAATATCTAATTAAAATCAAAATAAAATATAATACTTTTTTTTTGTTCAAGTGTTGATTCTTTGTTGCTTCCTTTCTGCTCTCTTCTGTCTCGCGTCCAGTATTCGAATCACCTCTGTCAAGATGTCTGGAACCACCGATTTTTTTAAATTTTTTTTTTTGGTAGTTATTACCGTATGCAAGGGAGATATCCCGAGATCAGGCCACAGTGACGAGATCCACACAACTTGTTTTTACTTCAAATCTCCGGTCCGTACCCAACCTTCAACTCTTTTTTTTTTTTTTTTTTTTTTTCATCTACACACGCCACAGCAAGGCAACAGCTTCATCAAAAAACTCTAAGAAGGCCTTGCTAAGTATATAACTTGGCCATGAGCCCCAAGGGGGGACGCTCGTCATCCACAATCAATAACACCTTCTGGGACCACCGATGAACGTTTTGATTACAATTTGTATGTACTCAAAGGGGAAGGAGTGGATGCTCTGCTCCGGGACGCCATTGAGAAGAAGGGTGATCAGTACCAGTCGCCGCCAGACCTTGATCCTTGGTACGGTTCAAGAACCGAGTATGAGAACTGGGATGCTGCCAAGCTGGACAATCCGTTGGGACGTGCTGTCGCTTCTTTCGGTGACCCGGTGGACGATTATGTGTCCACTCATGTATATCCCTTACCGCTTACCGGAAATGGGAGTGGCCCCCTATTTCAACCTGATTCATCCGACGGGTAGATCCGTCGTCTGCGTGTCCATGCTGGCAAATAATCCGGTTATGTTAGGCCGCAAGCTCATCTCGAGCGCAACGGTCGTATATTTAGGGGCTTACAGTATCCGCTGGAATCTGGAGCCCTGCCCGCACGACGCCTCTCCGATGTCGAGGAAGCAGCAGCGAAAGCACCGAAAGGCGCTTTCTAGATCTTCTATACGAAGTTCCACCGGCGCATAGACGCCTCCAGCAGTTATTATCTAGTTATTGTCTAGTTATTATCTAGCTATTATCCACTCATTGTTTAGTTAAATAAGAAGATTTGCATGCTCTTACCACCTCATCTACTGTGTCGCAGCCATATGGCCATAATTCCAGCATCGCAATACTGATAGAAGAAGCGGCCATTCAGCCACTACCGGAGCCCTTAGCTATCAGCCCAGGCCCCAAATGTACTGCAATGGCAAGGGTCCGTACCCAATACAATCCGGTTTCAAGACCATAGCTCGCAAGAAGACGCGGCAGGTCTCATTTAGTTCCCGTCCTACTATCCGCCAGGGTGAGTGGTGGTCAAGGCTGCTGGCAAAAAGGAGGCAATACCCAAGCACCTAGAAATCGACAAATTGATATAATACCTAGTATCGCAACACGGCCAACACATCACAATTCGGACTTTTTGCCGGCCATAAGGCTTACGCCCAGACGTACATAAAGTTCGACGCCAACAATGGCTTGTGCCCGACATGAGAACTCTTTCACTGGCGTCGCTCCACCATGAACCCTGAAAACATGCTTTCCTCCGATATAAAGGCCGTCATCCCCGACCTTGCTCTTAGCAACAGTGAAATTTGTACCACTTGCGAATATATCTGACTGAGCCGCGTATATCGCTGCTCACACAGATCAAGCCCCAACAAACAATCTACCGAGCACTCGCCCGATCGGCCCCTTCAAGCCTTTATATCCCTTGTTTACTCCTCCTTTGCCCAACCAAATACGATCGGAGAAACGTGCAACAATGTCTCGACACACAATAATGCCTGATTCGATGGAGACATCTCAAGAGGAGACACGAGAGGAAGTGTTCCACTTTGCGCGCTTGGAAATGGAATCGGCTAATCGCCGTTCTATACTCTACGACCTTGTGGAATACCCTTATAGGCCGTGCGCTGTCCCTGCTGTGGCGAAAGGCTGGGCTTGTGGCACAATGGCCGCAGGTGAGAGTCCTATGCACTGCAGTATTATGGACATGTGGCCGTATGAAGCTCAGTCATTATGCAACAAGACTGTCCCTATCTACATAATGCCCGATCAAAAGCGTGTAGGCCCTGGCTCGAGCTTTGACTTGTACCGCAATCTCGCAAACTCGCTCTACTCATGGCTCCAACGCCAGTGGCTCAACCCTTACCGGACCAACATCGAATTTGAGCGATTCATTGCCAAGACAATCTATCCGCAATGCGTCAACTGGGACACCGATATAACTGAGCTGGCTGAAATACTTGTGTCGATGCACGAAACGATTTGTTCGCAAGTTCCCATTGTATCGGCGAAAGCTGTCAAAAATGAGGCTTTTTATTATCGAGACATTGTCTATTGCCACCCAGAGGTTCACATAGTCCAGCCGATTTTCCGTGCCATGTTAATCATTTTGCCGTCTGACAATTTCAACGTGGCAAGCATGGATCGCGAGGAACTCGGTTCAACCCCTGTCTATCTGGTGCTCACCAACTGCACCATGGGTCTCAGTGCTCCAATTCCCTTTGAGCCCATATTGGACAAGGTTGAGCGCACCTTGTCCGACCGCGTTGTGCAAGTCACTCTCAAGGACGCGATTACATTCGTTAAAGACCTTGAGGACCGTGAAAATGCCATCTACGGTCCGCTTCCCAACCCAGCCAAGATGGATCAAGAACTGTACGAAACTTATGTTGGCCAAGATGGATTCCTGGTTATAGAGATGGCTAAACGAATGGGCGATGTCAATGATCTTCCTTGTCTGAAAGGCCCGAGCTCGGGCTGGGTGACCCGGCCTAGTAAATATACAAGAATGGAGGCAAAAGCTGCTATTGACAGAGAAACGTACCAAGAGAGGCTCGAATTAGACAAGCGGGAGAGGTGGATCAAGAAATATGTGACAAGGGAGGAGCAAGATTAAGAATATGAACAAACCAACTCCGGGATGATCCCCTTCCCTTGTGAGCAAGACAGATCAATGAGCTTTTTTTTTTTTTTTTTTGTACGGCATCTCCAACAGCGTCGGTACGGTCCGGCGTGTGTATGGGACAAACTAGACAACTTCCACCCTGAATGATTAGACAAGGTAAACAGGGCGGATGACCCAACCAAACAACCCAGCTGGTGGCCATTTAAGGGCGGCAACACGTAATGCCTAGGCCGCCAAATTGCCAAGCGATCGACGCTGAGCTCTATCGCTCTGGTTCTGTACCGGTTTGAACTGGAACTCGTGGGACAAGCTGGCTTCACTGAGCCTGACATTGGTAGACCTGTGCTTGGCATGTCGGGCACTCCGAGCAATCCGGGCATGTCGGGCATAAGGACATGGAAGACTTCATGATTAAGCTGAGGCCCCGATCAAATCATAAAATGCTAGGATTATTACAGCGAGTGAGATTTCAACTGTTAGGCCTACCTAGTTGTTGGTGGTCCATGCCTCGCATGTAGAGCTGAATGAAACAAACTCCTCTTATCGCCTTGTCTGCTTACAACAGCTGCATATACAGGCCGCTTCTCTGGCGATGCGGTGAGCCCCTGCATGTGTGGTACCGCTCCCAACCGAAAATACCGTGGACAATCCCTCAGCACCCAGTCAGAAAAAAAATCGAAGCCCCCTCATCCTCTGCTCCGCACTCCTTGCTGGCACATTTTGTGTATCAACGATCAGGTTTGGGGACATCACAAACATCCCATCAACTAATCGCATAACATGCCGCCCACGTTTTGGAGCCTCTTGACACAATGTTATCCTCCAGCTCCCCAATTCACCGATAAGGATGTGGTCGACCTGACTGGAAAAGTATGTAGCCTCCATGAACGCTCACTTTGTTTCGCTCTAGTCAAGCAGCCTATTCTAATCCGTTGATAGGTCTACATTGTTACTGGCGCAACATCGGGAGTTGGTAAAGAACTGGCTCGCATGCTGTATGCGAAGAATGCCAAGGTTTATATTGCTGCGCGAGAAGAGAAGGACACCATCAGCCAAATTGAGCAGCTTGAGCCAAACTCAAATGGCAGCTTAGAATTCCTCAAACTAGATCTTGCCGATTTGCGGTCAGTCAAGTCAGCAGCTGAGTCCTTTCTTGCGGCTGAGACTCAGCTGAATGTGCTATTCAATAATGCTGGTGTCATGACAAATGATGGCAAGAATGGCGAAGTCAATAAGTCCGCACAAGGCTATGAGCAGCAACTGGCAGTGAATGCCTTAGGCCCATTCCTCTTCACTAAGCTGCTCACTCCTCTGCTCCAAGCTACAGCCTCGAAGAAGAGCACATGGACAAATGAGGTCCGCGTCATCTTTATTTCTTCTTTTGGTGCAGAAATGTACCACGAAAAGGGGGTAGGCATCGATATGGAGAATCTTGACTACCATCACCCCAAAGCTCCTATGGAGCGCTACGCCATTAGCAAGGTAGGCGCATGGACATACGGCGTTGAGTTTTCGAGGAGGTTCAAGGCCGAAGGGGTTATTGGGGTCCCTGCCAACCCCGGAAACCTGCGATCTGCTCTCTTCTCACAGCAAGGCATCCTAATGAGACTTCAAGTGGCACTTATGCACTACCCCCCAGTCAAGGGTGCCTACACGCAGCTATACGCAGCTTTCTCGCCTGATATTACACAAGAAAATGCCGGCACCTACCTCTTCCCCTTTGGTCGGATGGGAGAGATCTGCAAGGAGCTCCAGGATGCAGCTGAGCCGGATGGTGGAGCGGACCTGGCACGTAAGTTCTGGGAGTGGAGTGAGAAGCAGGTTGAGAAGTTTGCCTGATGCATTGCCTGTCTTAAGTCGCCGTTGCTAGTTGCACCAAATTTCAAAATTCCTCCCACCCGGGCCTATTGTTCCAAGCATTGCCATCTTCATCTTGATTGCGACCTACTACTAACGACCAACACTGCAATACACCACCCTGATATGGGTTACACCTTGTGATATCAACCCGTGGACCATCCAATTCTCATCACCCATTACGTACTTCGGTGTAGCAGCTACGTTAATCCTTTGTCGTATCCTATTAGGGAGAATGTATACTAAAAACGGACATGAGGTGCTCGACTACATGCGTGACCAACATGACGTCCCCGCCTATTGACTCAATGCCACATATGTCGAGGTAAATACCTACAGGCCCTTTGTATGGCTAGCAAGAGGTGCTAACTGACGATGCCACCTGAATTACTCCATGCAGATCCTCATACCTATTTTTTTTTGGGGGGTTTTTGCCATATATAAGGGATATCCCAGGATCAGGCTATATATAACTAGATCTATATAACTAGTTTTTTACTTATTTCCAGTCTATATCTAATCTTTAACTCTGTTTTTTATACTTTTCTTTATATATAAGCTATAGTAAGATAATAGCTTTATTAAAACTCTAAGAAGACCTTACTAAATATATAACTTAGCTATAGGCCCTAAGGGGGGGTACTTATTATCTATAGTTAATTATAAAATCTTTCTAAGTAAGTAAATAAGTAAGCTATAACTTATTATTATAAATTATAAATTACTAAATACTAACTATCTCTTCTTATAATTAATTATTACTAACTATATCTATATATAACTAATTATTATAATAATAGCCTTTATAAATACTATTATCCCTAGTAGCTAGAGGCTAGTATTAGTATATAATCTAGTCCTTATATATTTAAGGAAGATAATTAATAAAAACTCTTAGAACCTTAAATATAATATTTAATATTCTAGTTTATACTTTATAACTAGCTTTCTTACTATTATAAAACTACTTATACTAGTATAAGTACAGGAGCTATAGATACTTAGATATAAATTATACTATATAGCTTATTAAGACTTAGAAATTAATCTAATCCTTTAGAAAGTACTTAAAAAGGAGCTAGATAACTTCCCTTAAGTACTAGAGATATATAATAACTAGAGTTACTTCCTCTAGTTCTAGTATATTATATACTATATTAAGATTATTTAGAAGGAGATAGCCTTTAAAGGATAATTTAATCTATTACTTAGTTAGAGTTATAAACTACTAAATAGATTCTAATAAAATTATATTAAATTATTAAGGGTTTATTAAGAGAAAAGTTTAATTAATTAAGATTAATCTAGTAATATTAGGGTTATAGTATATTAGTTAATTACTATAGTAGAATTTTAAATAAAAGTTTAATAGCTAATTAAAGATATTATTATATACTATAAATAATACGATATTATTACATACCGTGCCTCATACCTATATAGCATGCATAATTAGCATTCAAAACCGATCAATAACTGATGAAATAGTGGAGCCGGAGGGCGGGAACGGTTTTGTGATACGGAAACCCGGCCGGAATTTACGATGAGTAAAAAGTGGGTTTTGCGATGCCACCAGACACTTTTGAGAGGCTTCGGGCTTCGCATTGATGATATTTATACGGCAAGTCATCGTCCATTAGTCAGTCTTGGACACAAATATACGCTTTGTGTCCTTGATTTGTGCCCATCCCTTGAGACTTAGAACTCACGTCCAGAATCCATGCGTGGAACGAATATCTGATCATGCCTCTGAACAAGACCGACCCAATAGTTGTTGTCGGAGCTGGGGTATTTGGACTTTCCATTGCCTTGGAACTACGACAACGTGCCTACAAGAACATTACGGTGCTCGACCGCATGCTGCCGCCTGTTGCTGATGGGAGTAGTAATGACACAAGCCGCATTATTCGCCCTGACTACGTGGATACCTTCTATGCTAGACTTGCTACTGAAGCTATTGGTCTATGGAGAGAATCTGACCTGCTCAAGCCATTCTACCATCCAACGGGATTCGTTCTTGCCTCTGAGAAGGCTCGTGATGAGTATCTAGAGCATGGTAAACAAGTCCTCTCACAACAAGGGAATCGTTTTCAATCCTTCCAAACTACCGACGAGTTGAAGAGTATAAGGCCCGAGCTACGGGACATAACCTTCCCATTCTCAGGATACATTAGCCATAACGCTGGATGGGTAGATGCAGCAGGCGCTGTGAGAGCAGTTGCCGAACGCCTAGGAGAACTCGGCGTGTCCTTTGTCACCGGACCCAGAGGAACCATGACGTCTCTAAAGACAAATCAAGATTCGCAAGTTGTTGGTGTCATTGTTGCTCACGGCCCGCCCATCCCAGCATCCAGGGTTATCCTAGCTACAGGAGCGTGGACAAACCACTACTTGAACCTTGATGGTGCCATAACATCGTCGGCGCAGCCAGTCGGCTTTATCAAGCTCACTCCCGAGGAAGCCCATACCTTGGGCAATATGCCTGTGGTCGACAATATGACATCTGGCTGCTTCGTGTTTCCGCCTACGCCAGACACGCACGTTCTCAAGATTGCTAGGCATAGCCACGGCTTTGAGACCAGCATCGCCCCAGACTCGCAAAGTGAGCGCCGCATTTCCGCACCCAAGAGGGACTCGAACAATGCCGCCGCCTCGTGGATTCCAGAGGATGCGGATGCAGCGTTCAGAAAGGCGCTGAAACAACTGGTGCCTATCGCGGCAGAAAAGCCTTGGGCACGGAGGCGCCTGTGTTGGTACACAGAGACACCCCGGGGCGACTTCATCGCCGATCATCATCCTTCCCTCACCGGGCTATTTGTCGTGACTGGCGGCGCAGGGCAGTAAGTAGATGCCACCAATAATGAGGGTATAAAGGGTTCATCGATCCTAACAGACTTACTTCTTACAGTGGCTTCAAGTTCCTACCTGTCCTGGGTCGTTACACCGCAGACTGCTTCGAAGGAAAGGCGTCAGAGGAACTACAGCGCAGATGGAAGCTTCATGTTGACGAGGATAAGGCTCCTCCAGGTCCAATTGTGTGCAACGATGGGAGTCGTAGAGGTCCAGCTCGCCGAAAGCTTACTTCTGTAGAGCAAGCTAAGCTTTGAGACCGAGCCTCAACTGCGAACAAGACAACATCAAGAATTATAGCGCCCCCTTGAAAGAGGAACTACTCCGGATCATCATTCTCTTCTAGGCCAGAGGCGCAGAAAAGCCATTGTCAGGTTGCAGCCACGATAGATCGGTTGAAGATGCGTAGAGGGATAATAAATCATTGAAACATAGCCGTTCCTCGTCTTCATCCGTGGAAGTAAGAGCTGGTCTGTTTGTGGTTGCAGATGTCGGCGTGCTCGTATGTTCATCTACCGGGTGGAGGATATGGGTTGTAATTCGCAGAGTTGCATCTCCCATCGGGCTTGCTCTGGAGTTAGAGTCGTGGCCGCTCTGATCATCAGCAATGTTCTCAAGGATCAGAGGATCAAGCAGTTTCCAGAACGTTGAGGGTCTGAATGTCGTCGTCACCCCTTCTGCTACGCCCCCTTGACGACTCTGTCCTTGGGATGATGACAAGCTTTGAAGCAATTTGAGCTAGGAGATCTTTAGCAGTTGTCCGGGCGTGAGCGCAACATGATTTTTGCCTTTGGTCTGCCCCTTACCTTGCCAGTGATATGCGGCCATGTCGCTGAAGCATCCCGGAGATACGTCTCACAAGTTTCGAAGCCTTCCCCGGCTCTTGCAGATGCATTAGTGTCTCCAGCAAACTTAAAGAGCCACAGAACAGTCGCCGTAGCTGCGACCAGTTGCGCAATCAGAGGGTCGCGAATGTCTAACCCGACATCGTTGCAAATTTGTATGAAGCGCACAACCCACTTCGAGTGATAGAGGGCTTGGTCAATCACGCTTTGCAGAAATAATCGTGGGGGAGCACGACGATCGGCAACCCGCAGAGCTACCATGTGGATGAATGGATGGTTGAGGACCGCTGAAGCCGCATGGTGAGTCATTTGCATCAGGATCCAGGGCCGCCAGTAATCCAAGTTCTCGGCGATCTCCGATGGTGACCGTTCTGAGAGTGAAGTATTTCTGAAAAGGTGTTTAACGGCGGTTCCATCCTCAAACTCATATACACTTTGAGTGAGTTGGTTATACCTAGACATGGGCTCCCAGGGGTATTCAAGTTTCTTCCATCGTATCCCCTGCGTGTAAGAGACTACGCCTCCCCACACGGAGACGATCTTCAATAATGATGAATTGACACCGTCGTCTGACACATCTGGTGTCTGGGCGATGTCAGTGTTCTCGCTCTCGTAACAAGTCCGTAGCGGAGGTGGACATTCGGCACTTCTGGGATACTTCGGAGTAAATGGGTGTTGGTTGAGCAGCATATACTGTGGAGAGAAGTAACTCTCCAGAATGTGAACACTCCAGTAGCATCTTGAACTGCTTTCGCTCATTTCTTGGCCTTGAGCCTTCACAGGCCCACGACAACTCCGAGCCGCTTCCAACCTCGCTGCAGTGCCTATAGTATTCCAGGCGCGAGCAAGCTTGAGCGCTGTACCAGTAATAGTTAGGCCCTGACAGTTGAAACAATTAACCACTTGTACATACCTTTGAGATCATGCAGTGCCAACATGGAGAGAGACTGCACTAACTCCATGTTGGTAATGCCTTCGGTTATCAACGGAACCATGGCGTCATATGCTGCATTCGCATAGCACTCAGAATACTCTGTCTCTTTCCTATTATAGTGGAAATGGCGACATGACCGAAGTATCAAGGCTAGGAAACTGTATCGGAAGTACATCGGAGATTGTGCAAGGCAATATCGCAAATTATGAGTGGTAAATAGTAGGAGAGGACGGAGAAACAGTTTCTTCCCATATTGATCAACGAAGTGATCCCAAACCTCCGATGAAGGTTCAGGGCTATAGCACACATTAGTCCGACGATAGCATATAGAATAAGGAACCATGAATTGGCATACGGATCAGGCCCGTCGAAAATCAAGCCGCGCGGAGTTTTTAGAAAATTCTGGCCCTGATACTCGTGTATAGTTTCACTGAGCCTATCCGCAGACCTATAGTCTGATTCAACTTGCTCAGAATACTCATAGGCATGCTGATCGGCTGACGATCTGCTCCTAGACTTATGGATTAGTGTGAAAGTGAGACAACAGTTAGAAAAACCACATTTAAACGCACTCCAATAGATGTGAAAGCCGACTGACTTGTGCTTCCAGCTTACTTAGACGATCCTTAGACGTAGTACTTCTTCACATTAGCATTCAAAGTCAATTGGCATCTACAATGATACGCTGATGCTGTGGCATCTTACTGCTTCACTACTCGAGTATTTTCCTCTCTGACCTGCGGTCGCTCCCGAGGGAGATAGACGCATGATTGATTCAGACGTCGGCAGAAGGCACAAATAGGCTTCTCTGCAGTACACCTTATCTTTTTCCGGCTGCATTAAAAAGGTGCATTAGTCTCTTGAAATCTTTTGAGGGGATCGCATAATCATAATGGCTTACCGACAGGCCTCGCAGGCATGCCGAACACGGGTCTCCGGTGAGTAGCTCATTCCTAACGGTAAGGCCACATGGACACCTTGAGTGCAACGTGTATGAGTGTTAGGGAGAACTGTGTGAGCTTTTGGGATCCGAATCCCGATGACGTATCCGGCCGACCGATTGCGTGATAGGGAGAGGAAATGAGGAGATCTATTCGGAACTCCGAATTCCTTTATCCTTACTTAAATATCTCTTATCAGTCTGTCCTACCGACGATGGCGTGATGAGAAAGAAAAGGAGCAACCACATTCGGAATTCCGGATTCTTTTTATTTAATTTCTCCCATCGTTTGCCGTACTGACGGATGGCGTGATGGTGGAAGAAATGAGAAGATCCATCCGGGATTCCGGGTTATTTACCCAAATCCTCTTGTCAGTTCGCCCCTCCCAGTAGTAGACAGCCTACCGCCATATTCACTGGGAAAAGAAATCAGAAATTGAAGTACAAGCATGAAGCACGCAGCCACATGCATCTCTCAGGTAGGTAGATTAGACATGGTAGAAGTTTAATCTAAGACCCCGTCCACAACTTAATCAAAGTGCCATTCTCCCCCTCAACCGGATCCGCGGTCGGCAAAGGCACCTGCGAGATCTCGTTTATTAGTTGCGGCATGAGTTCGATATTGTCGCAACGCTGGCTGGTCCATTTAGGCGAACCCTGGTTCACAGCTATTAGCATCCTGCATTGTAGAGTTGATGGATGGATGGCGTGTAAGCGCAGCCCAGCGACGAGACGGAAAATTCTAGACTTGCCTCTGGATATACGCCAACAAAGCGATAATCGTCACTCATCTCTGTATTCATATGCGATGTACCCGCGGGTATCACAATAACATCGCCGGGATTAAGAGATATCAGTCGCCCTCCTACATCACCGTCGAGTTGTCCCCGCCCCAAAAGCATAGTGGTCGTGCCGGTTACGACACCTGAGAGGTTCAGAATGCGCTAGTTACTTCCTCGTCGTCCCTTAAAAGGCTTACCATAGCACTCATGTGTGTTTGGATGAAAATGGTGAACTGATGTTCCGGACCAGAAACCCTGTTCAACCGTTAATCAACTGGCTGCAACATCGGGGTGTAGGAAGTCCTGTGTCCTCGGAAATGGCTTCACCTTCTTCTCCCACCTGTTGGCTTGTAAAAACGCTGTTGTGGTGGCTTCTGAGGGTGGTTTTGGTAGCACATCTCGGTACACAAGGACAGGATGCTTGTTGTTTGGAACATATAAAGTTGGAGGAAGCACGAAAGTTTCGACTTTGGGAGCCATTGAGCTAGAAATCAGACAAAGTCGGCTTCAATGATGGATCTGGACAGTAATGTCAAATTTACTAATAATTTGTTTGGATCTGGCCCAAAGAACCTTTTCGAGACTTCTCTAAAGGCCCCAACCGTGAAAACGACAGACTTGCCGAGCAACAATGCTAGCCGGTTAAATTCATCACTCCAGGCCATGTACAATCAGGAGCCTAGTTAGTGTATGTAGTTACTTTTTAATAGCGCCGATCACGTCATTCGGGTCGCTTAGACTCCCTTCGGATTTCCGGGATTCCGAGCCAGCTTGCGCCGAATATCCCCAGTAACCAGCTCATAGGGGATTTCCTCAAAGCCCTAGCAATTGTTATTTCGATCTATGCTTTGAGGGATGTATGGCGGTGATGGTGATAAGAAAAAAAATTGGTAGAGTAATTTTCTGGTCGCCTCATCTCCTTTGATCGCCGTTCAAACCCCTCCTTTAGACCATGAAGCCGACACCAAGCATAGACGGTCAACAAATAGGCGAGCGACCAATCGACTCATGTCGCCCGATCAAGGTTGTTTGCATTGGTGCCGGGATATCGGGTATTGTTACTGCGATCCGTTTCCCGCAGCATATCAAGAACCTCACCTTGACTGTGTACGAAAAGAACAAGGGTCCGGGAGGGACTTGGTTCGAAAATAAGTCAGTAAACATTGTTTTCATTGATAGCTTCATACGTGCTGACTTGCTGAAGCTACCCTGGTATTTCTTGCGGTATGTCTTTGTCCATTAGCGGCAACAAAAATATGTCTAACTAGGTCCCTCAGATATACCTTCCCATGCTTATCAGTTCACCTTCGAAAACAACCCAAATTGGAGTCGTTTCTATGCTCCTGGTTCTGAGATCCTAAAATATCTGAACCACGTGGTAGACAAGTATGGCGCCCGAAAGTACATGAAGTTTGAACACCAGTTCAAAGGCGCACGTTGGCTAGCAGACGTGGGCAAGTGGCAGATCGACGTCCTGAGGTTACCTGATGGTGAAGTGAGTATAGGCCCTATCAGCAGCTCCGTTAATGAAGCTAAGAGCGAAAGATTATACACGACACTGCCGATGTTCTAGTGAAGGGCACTGGAACCCTGAACAAGTGGAAGTGGCCTCAAATCGAGGGTCTCCATAGTTTTGAGGGTACTCTTCTGCACTCAGCTCGATGGGATACGTCTTTTGACGCCAGTGGGAAAAGTATAGCCGTTATAGGAAATGGCTCAACTGGTATCCAGATCGTGCCAGCTTTGCAGCCAGTGGCAACACGCATTGACTCGTATATACGTTCAAAAGCTTGGGTATCCCCTAGGGGACCTTTTGGGGAACTTGTCGAAAATCATGATGGGAATGAAAACTGTACGTCTACATGTTCCAAACATTTGAATATACCATTTGACCGTGCCTGGAAGTTGACGGGGTTTTAGTTTTTCATTCGGAAGAGGAAAGGTCAAATTTTTCTCAGAAGCCGGAACAGCTCCTGGAATATCGCAAGGGAATCGAGGAAATACTTCATCAGTCTTACCTGAGGGTATTCACCGACTCAGTTCCACGACAAGAAGCCGCAGAAAAGCTTCAAAAGCTGGTTCAGGAGAAGTTGGCGTCAAAACCTGGCCTCTTCGAGCTACTTCGACCCAAATGGCCGGTCGGCTGCAAACGTCTTGGTGCCTCCCCTGGCTATCTCGAAGCCCTTACCAAAGACAATGTCGACATAATCACGTCGGGCATCAAGAGAGTCGTGGCGGATGGAATCCTGGACGGCGAAAATGTTCTGAGGCCAGTAGACGCAATAGTTTGCGCTACTGGCTTCGACACGTAAGTCAATGGTGCCACAATACTTGACATGCCCCCAACACGTTTGCTCTGATACGTTTACCTAGATCTCTCAGATTGGCAGACACTCCGATTCTAGGACAAGGCGGCGTCTCACTAGACGAGGTTTGGACGCCGGAGCCGGAGGCCTATCTATCTGTCATGCCAGTAAAGATGCCAAACCTCTTCCTTTACCTAGGGCCTAATGGCGCGCCCCAATCAACTATGGTTGTTATGATTGAGTTTCAGTGCGACTATATGATTGCATGTATTCAAAAGCTTCAGCGGGAATATCTAAAATCAATGGTTCCCAAGGAGGAGGCCAAGAACGACTTCATCAGATATGCCGATGAATTCTTCTCCAAGACAGTACTTACCGAAGACTGCGCGTCGTGGTTCAAGAGTGGCGGGCGAAAGGACGGGAGAATCACAGCTATGTGGCCAGGGTCCTTGGTTCATGCCTGGAAAGCGTACAAGAACCCACGCTGGGAGGATTTCGAGTACGAGAGGCTATCGGAAGTTGAAGGCAATAGCCTCGCTTGGTTTGGTAATGGTCTTACGGTCAGCCAGATGGAAGGTACACCGAGCACAGCCTACCTTGACAAGGTAAACGTTCCACCAGTAGATCATACATATGACGGCTCGCTATGAAATTCTAGTAGCCAAATGAATATTGGAAAATAATTCTTTACTCAAACATTCATAGCGCGAGATGTCGAGTCTAATTCCGCACACCAACATGTATGCCGATACATCGTGTATCAATGCGTGCCAAGGCCTACGCTTTGCATGTAAATTTTGTCATTTGGAATGGCTGATTGATTAAAGGTCATGGCCCCAATCTCTGTATTCCTCCCCTCGTTAACATGCTATTAGCATACTCTTGCACGACGGAGGGCGTCTAAAGATAATGATCATCCTCAACATATGGCCTTCCTCCCTCACTAGCAGTGCTTTGATCTTCCCTCAAGGTGTTGTGGCCGAGTTCACTTCTCACTAGGTCTATTCCATCAATAAAGTACTATGTTTTCTGGTGAGAGTCTGGACTGGTTCTAACATTTTGAGCCCTAATTACTCGTGGCAGCCGCAGACCCCCATGGCTGTAATTTGATTGCAACATTCTCCACCGAGGATCATTCGCCATATCACGCAATACTGGTCAAATACTAAATTCAGACCCTTTTTCCGGCCGGTATTCCGTACCCACAAGGATCACCACCAATTGTACAACCTTCACTCATATATCGTATTCAAGTACAAATATCTAGATAAGACGAACATGTTGCCCGAATCCATGATAACTTCGCATGCCAGTTTGTTACGTGTGAACTTATACCCTCTACAGTCCAGCATTAGCGGTGAAAACTTGCTTCAAAATCACGCAAGGAGCAATGACGGCTGAATCTAGCCAGAAAGGGTTGGAGTAAGTGATAATACAATAAATCCAGTATAATGGACTTGTCAGTGTTCACTCTGACTTGAATAGGGTTGTATCTTCGAAAACCGCTGACAGCGAGCTTTCGAGCACTCCCGATGGAGGCCAACCCACTGAGTTTGAGATCCAAACTCTTCGGCGTGTGAGTGACTCGATACCAAAGTCAGCATGGCTTGTATGCGTCATCGAGACAGCCGAACGGTTTACCTATTATGGAATATCTGGGCCACTCCGTAAGCACACTCCACTGACATCGCCAGCACAAAACAGACAAAAGACTGATCATTTACAGAGAACTACATGCAGAACCCGTACGGAAACCCTCTTCGGCCTGGTGCCCTCGGGCTTGGTCAGGCGAACGCAAGCAGCATCTCCTACGGCTTCACGTTCTGGATGTATGTGACTCCTATGGTCGGCGCATGGCTTGCTGATTCCTTCCTTGGACGGTTCCGCACGATCAGCTGGGGTGCGGCTATCTACGTCTGTGGGCTGTTAGTGCTCTTCGTATCATCCTTCCCTTTTTCTCTGGAACGAGGAGGGGGACTGGGTGGTTTCATAGCGTCGTTGTTCCTAATCGGAACCGGTGCCGGCGCAATTAAAGCCAACGTCAGCGTCCTGATCTTTGATCAATACACTGAGACCAAGCAGAAGATTCGCACCCTCAAGTCTGGTGAGAGGGTCATTGTTGATCCGCAGGCGACCATCACCAACATATACATGATCTACTACAACATTCTTTGTATTGGCTGTCTGTCCGGCATCCCTGCTACGTACATCGAGCTTCGGATTGGCTTCTGGGCTACATTCCTCTTGCCGTTCTGCGTTTTTTGGATTGCTATTGCAGCCCTTGCCTTTGGCAGGAAGAAATATGGTACGAACTTGTGTCACTTATCTCAGGAGGACCTATGCTTACATGCAACCCATAGTTAGAAACAAACCGGAGCCTGTGCTCGGCAAAGCTTTCAGCGCCTTTGGCATTGCTGTCCGAAACGGGTTCAACATGGATGCCGCCAAACCATCATACCAGGCACAACACGGTGGCTCAGCCAAGATTACATGGGATGACAGATTTGTCGACGAGCTAAAGCGTGGCTTATACGCATGCAAGGTCTTGTAAGCTCAACCCAACCCTAGAAGATTCGGATGGTCTTGCTAAGTACAGTCAACAGTATTCCTCAGCCAATTTCGTGGCTTTGTTATCTGCAAGCGACCAATAACCTTGTCTCACAAGCGGGCACTATGGTACGTAAATCCGTCCCGTATCCTTGTTCAGGCGGCGCATATTCACTTTACGTTAGGAAACCCACGGGCTCCCCAACGATATCTTATACAACTTCCAACTGATTCTCGAGATTGTGCTTATTCACATTCTACGGACGATTATCTACCCACAGCTCCGCAAATGGCGAGTTCCGCTCGGCCCCGTTCGACGCATTACTGCAGGATTTGTGTTCGGCACCCTGGCTATTGCCTGGGCAGCCATCGTTCAAAAGATCATCTACTCTGCGGGCCCTTGTTACGATGCGCCTCTCAAGTGCGATGCCAGTCAGGGCGGTAAACTTCCGAACCATGTGCATATCATGGTCCAGTTCCCAGCCTACATCCTATTCGCCCTGAATGAGATCTTCTCTGCCATCACCGCCCACGAGTACGCCTACACCAAAGCTCCCAAGAGCATGAAGAGTGTCGTGGGCGCACTGAACTTCATCACCGTCGCTGTGGCCGCGCTGCTAGGCATTGCTGTGTCTAGGGCTGCCAAAGATCCTGGCTTGACAACCATGTATGGTGTGTTAGCTGGGGTGTATTTTGTGGTGACATGTTTGTTCTGGTATTTCTGCCATGGATATGATAAGCTGGAGGACGAATTGTTTGACCTGGATGCCACCAATACTGTTGAGCGAGAGCAACCTTCAAGGCCGACGGATCAATGAGGTTATACGGTGATTGATCAAATACACTTCACATACGACCCACAGGCCATGGGAAGTCGCACTCTACAAATCTTTGACTTATCTACCTAGTTAGAGCAGATAAAAATAAACGTGGTTAGAGCTGTATTCGGATCGTGGTCAGAGAAGTGGCTTTCAAGGTTTAATCGGACGGGACACCAGCACAATCAGACTGTCGAGATTAATCAGTCGGGAAGAGAAAACTTCAAGGTCTCAACAAGAAAACTAGATCCTACAATGTGCTATACTGTTTTTCAAGATATCATGCAGCAGAACTCAGTCTTCATTCTCATCCTGTCTTGTCCACCTAATCTCTAAATAAGTCTATTTAGAACTTCAATATATATATTGTTAGAGATAGAAATTCTCAACCCTAGGGGCCACCAGTGACCTACTGTTTAGGCTGAATCTTACTATTAATCTTATGCTTGCTGCTGAGCCAGAAACGGCTCATCTTCGTTCGCTTGCATGCTGTTCCTCCTAGCGCTAGCAGCCATTGTAGCTCAGTGTAAATTGGCTGTAGTAAGAGTCTTATCCCGGCTAGGCTTGCTCTCCAGGGTGAGCTTTCCGTTCGCCTAGCATGTTGTTAGAATCAAGTAGCCTGCTTAAGAAGAGTAGGAAACGTACAAATACCCAGTTAGGAAACGGCGTGAACGTATGCCGCACTCCATTCAGCTCGAGGACGCCCTCAAATCGACACAGGTGCAATGTACCCCGAGTCGTGTTACATATGAGAGTCCCTGCCATGCGATGCCACGTCAGATTATCAAACAACTGCCTGATATCCAGCGTGTCGAGGCGCAGCTTCTTCGTCAGCATGAGCAGCTCCAGCCAGGATACGAGAAACTCCTTGTCACTCTCGTACGTAGATCGGTACCCATGTTTCTCCAGCGTCGTGCGAACCCCGTTCGTGAGCATCTCATCCACGTGTTTCAGATACTCCTTGATGTCTGGGAACAGATCAATTCCACCATCGCAGGTAAGAGCGTATTCGGCGACCTCGTAGAGGATCCACAGGCGCGGCTCGAAGGGCGGGTAGAACCAGGTGAAGGCTGCGTTCCGGATGATGGCCGACATGGTCTGCAGCGTGCTAGCAAAGTATACCTCCTCCGCTGGTGTCCGGGGAGATTGGGGCGTGCACGTCCAGTCTACCCAAATGTAGTTCCAGCTCTGCGGCCCGAGTGATTCTTGATGCAGGCGAAGAGATACCCCCTCGGGGTCTGGATCATCTTTTGAGTGCCAAAAGTGGCTGACGAAGAAACATGTGTCGCGAGAGACGTAGCCGTTAGCGGCAGGTAGAAGTATGTAGTCGTCCAGCCTGTCTCTGCTCCATTTTGTCATTGTACCTTGCCTTAGAAACGCTTCCCTTTTCTGGAAGAACCAAAACATAAAGCCAAATGTTTGACCCTCCAGGAACTCATCCAGGCTAGTGCATTTCTCCAAGATGCCTTTCAATAGTGCATTGAGAGGGAGCGGTTTCCAGGCCTCGATGCTGTGGCGTACGAGTGACTTCCATGCAGATGAGGGGTCACTGGACGGTTCCATGTTTCGTTTTTTTTTTTTTTTTTTGAATAGAGGACGTCGACGATGCCGGCGTGGCGAGAGAAACTGTCCGACACTGAGCGCTTGCTCCGACAATCAAGGCGGGGAATCGGATTGATTTTATAGAATGAGTAAGAGGGTGAGTGAGACGGCCGCTTAGTGGGCTGCATAAGCTTACAGCACAGATGTGCATATGTATATTAATTAATATGTGATGCTACTCTCTTGAGAGGCGAATGCAACTCAGCCCATGCGAACCACTGGTACAGTAGCACTCCAAAGCGGAAGGCAACTATCTACCCTGACCAGTCCAATCATCATACAGAACAACGAGTGTATAGTAAGATGAGTATTTACTCAGTCAAGGGTATTACCGAAACTCTTGCTTCACGTCCCTGCTGTACAGTATATCGACCTCTAAGACACTATCCACTTCGCCGCCCCTGTTCGAGCGTCTGGTAACAAGCGTTACGAAGGTTGTCTACGGAGGTAACACTTTTTTTCGACGCAGTTATCAAAGGTCTTTTGCCCACGCTCTGCTCCGAGATGGCATGAACAATCACAATCACCAACATACGAAGGTTATTGTGAATAGCCTTTCAAAACGCAAGGAGCAACATACCTCTCCAGATACTTGGCACGGCAACGACTGTATTTAACCTTATGTCTCGTTTACTCCAAATTTCAAATTGAAATGTTTTACCAACAACAAAGGTTTGTCCATCTTGCTCAGATTTCCCAGTAAATTCCGAGGCTATCAACCACCTGCCTCAATCTGCTTTACCATAACCACCACCTCCTGGACTCCCTGTAGGCATCTGTGGTTAGCACATTTACCTCCACATCCTTGACCACGAGAGAATTGCCATGAGACTTACGAATAATGATCCTGTCGCCCTTTTTCATGTTACATGTGTTTCTCGGCCCGAGCATCACCTCCCGCGTGCCGAACTCGTCATGTCGCACCCATATATTCTCTCCTCTCTTGCCGGGGCCACCCCCTTGGATGCCGGGAGGAGGAATGGTACGGCGCTCGGATAGGACGGACACTTCGACCTCGCGGCGGAACTCGATGTCGCGAATGCACCCGTCGCCGCCGGGGTACTTTCCAGAACCACCAGAGCCCCGTCGGATGGAGAACTCGTGCAGAATACATGGGTAGCGCTTCTCGAGAGACTCGGGGTCGGTGATGCGGGTGTTGGTCATGTGGACGTGTACGCCAGACTGGCCGACCCAATTGGGGCCAGCCCCTGAGCCGCCAGCAATCGTCTGTTCCACGGTTAATATATGTCAAGATCAGTATGGCAGCATTACTTACCTCGTAGTAGCCGAAGCCGGGTTTTACCTTGCCGTCGACGACTTCGCCGCCGTACCCAAAGGTCAGGTTGTTACACGTGCCCTGGCTGGCGGCGGCGGCCTGGAAAGCCTGGAGAACGAGGTCGGTGACGCGCTGGGAGGTGTCGGTGTTGCCTCCAACGGTAGCCGCTCCCGCCGAGGGCGAGAGAAAGGTTCCATTGGGAAGGATGACATTAATAGGCGCGAGGCAACCCTGGTTAAGCGGGATGTCCTCGTTGACGAGCGACCGAAGCACATATATGATGGCGCTGAAAGTGATGGCCCTGGGCGCGTTGAGGTTGCCATAAGTCTCGCCGGTGGTGCCTGTGAAGTCAAAGGTCGCGGAGCCGGCGTCGCGATCGATGCTGACCTTGAGACACATGGTGCTGCCGTCGTCGAGGTAGTCGACCGCCTCGAGCGGCAGGCCGTAGAACTCATCGTACACTCTTCGCAGCAAGTTGCGGACGACCTTTTCGGCATTGTGCTGAATGCCAACCATATACTTCTGTACTGTGGGGAGACCGTACTCCCGGATGCACTCCTGGATAAGTCGTATACCCTTGAGGTTGGCGGCTGCTTGAGCCTTGAGATCGCTGACATTGTCGTTCCATGTACGCGTGCCTGTACAACCGGGGTACGAAGCGGGCTTGGTAAGCATAATCTCGCTGAGCTCCTCCTCGTTCCATCGTCCCTGGTCGATAAGCTTAAAGGAGGTGAAGGAGGCGCCCTCCTGCCAGATCTCCTTGGAGTCGGGGGGCATCGAGCCAGCCCGGATGCCGCCAATGTCGGCATGATGCGCCCGCGAGGCGACCCAGAACAGCACCTCGTTGGTGGCCTCATCAATGACGGGGGTAATGACGTTGATGTCAGGGAGATGCGAGCCACCTGCGATCGGGTGGTTCGAGACGAGCACGTCTCCGGGTCGAAGGCGGTTGCCCCATTTCTCGGCCTGGTAGGAGACGGCGAAGCTCATGGCGCCGAGGTGGCACGGGATATGCGGGGCGTTGGCCACGAGGCCGCCCCGGGAGGAGAAGATGGCGCACGAGTAGTCAAGACGCTCCTTTATGTTGATGGAGACGGAGGTTTTCTGGGATGGATGTTAGAAGATATAGCACATAGTGAGCGAGTATTCAAAGTGTGGTAACGTACTTGGAGAGATTTACCCATTTGCTCTGCTATGCTCATGAAACGGTGGCCAAACACGGAGAGTTGAACGGGGTCAACCTTGTCGTCTGCCTCTTCTATCTTGCTACCGCCCGAGCTCGGCTCAGGTTGTCCCTTGTCGAGGAGGAGATGGCGCGAGAGGACGGTAGCTATCCACTTTGGCTGGACGAGGATTGTTTGCGTCTGATCGAGGATGACAGCCGGCCCAGTGATGCAGTCGCCGGAGCTAAGGTCGTCAAGTTTGTACAGCGGCACGTCATGCCAGCCCCCAGCCGTGTAGAGCCTCGTCTTCTTGGCGCTCTTGGATGGGGACAGATTCTTGGTGGTGACAGCAGCCAGCGCCTGCGATATGCTCTGGAATTTGTTGCCGGTCGTCTTTCCAACGACGCGAACGCGAATATCATCTACAAGAATCTCGCGGTCAAGGGTGAAGCCGAACTCGTCGCGATGTTGCTGCGTGAACACACTAGCAAAATCCCACGAGCTAACGGGCTTGCGGACCATTAGAGAGCTATTGGTGCCCTTGTAGCGGAGGTTGAGGAACAGCTCGTGCCGGATGTCCTCGTCCGTGAACCCCTGAGATGCGAGCACAGCGCCTCCCTCCTCCACGAGCGGGCGAAACTTGGCCTCAAGACCGGCCTCGGCCATGTGAGATAGTGTGTCGGTACGCGGCTGCTGAACCTCGTGTGTCAGGTCGCCGAGGGCGATGCCGTACGCCGACAGGATAGACGAGAAGCGGTGGATGGCGCTCCTGGTGATGCCCAGTGCTTCAGCCACGTCGCAGGCATGTTGTCCTCCAGCGCCGCCAAAGGTGACGAGCGTGTGGTCGGCGGTGCGAATTCCTCGCCCTTCGGTCAGAGAGCGGATCGGCCTACTCATGCCCTCGTTGGCGACACGAAGGAAACCGCTGGCAACCTCCTCGGGCGTCAATGACATCTTCTCCTCGGCGTTGATCTTGGCAGTCATTTCGTCGAAAGCCTTGACCGTGGCATTGTAGTCGAGTGGTTCATCTTCGTTGGGGCCGAAAATTGAGGGGAAGTACTCGGGGAGCAGACGACCGAGGAAGAGGTTGGCGTCTGTCACGGTGAGAGGGCCTCCTTTGCGGTAGCAGACGGGGCCAGGGTGTGCACCGGCGGACTATAAACAGTTTCAGTGTGTCAGAACTGGGTTCGTAGTAATCAAGGCCGATGTAAACATAGCTTACATCAGGACCGATGGCAAACAGGCCGTTCTTCCAATGCAGAATACTACCACCACCCGCTGCCACCGTATTGATGTCCAACTGCGGCACCTGCAGCGTGACCTCGGCCGTCTCCGTCTCGAAGACGTGTTCGTAGGTCCCTGAGAAGCGGCTGACGTCGGTCGACGTGCCTCCCATATCGAAGCCCAGCAGCGGGTGCCTCGTCTCCTCATCGAAGCAGGACTGCGCGTAGCCAATGACGCCCCCCGCAGGACCTGACAGAATAGCGCGCAGGCCTGAGAACTTGTGCCAGAGACACAAGCCTCCGTCGCTTTGCATGAACAGCAGCTTGTCAGCGATGGCCTCGAGGCCGCCCTTGAAGCCCGTGCCGAAGTTGGCGACGTATCGCTTGATGAGCGGAGAAAGGTATGCGTCTGCGGCGGCCGAATTACCCCTGGGAACCATTTTGATCTGCTCATCTGTCAGTCTTTTGCCACTGGTGGACGGGATGTTGATGGGAACGGGATAGTTTTGGTGAACGCACTGTAGGTTGGAGCTCTGATGATACAGACACGTCGAATCCCATGTCTCGAGCGAGCTTAGCCACCTGATCCTCGTGCTTGGTGTACAAATACGAGTGCATGAAGCACACGGCGAGGCTACTGAAGCCCTCTGCCTTCAGCGCCTCGAGCTGACGTTGAATCTCCTCTATATTCGGCGTCTTGATAATGCGAACGACCTCGCCCGTTACGCCCTCGACCAGCGCATCATCCTGGCTAATATCAATCGGTTGCTTCTCCGGGTTCTCGAGGAACTCCTCCATGGTCACGCGCTCCTCCACCTCCACCACCTTATCGTACAAATTCTGGAGCTTCTGCACTGACAGATCGAAAATGTGCGGCCGCGCCTGGTTTCCGATCAGCAGCAAGTCCCTGAAGCCCCTGGTGGTTAGAAGGGCGACGCGCTCGCCCTGGCGCTCAAGGAGGGCATTAGTGGCGATGGTGGTACCCATGCGGATGGACTCGATGTCATGTGTGTCGATGAGCTCGTCACGTGGAATTGTGGTGTTTCTGAATTTTGAGAGGGCGCGGCGGATGCCCTCGGTCGGGGCGTCCTTGTAGTTGCGAGGGTCGACCGAGAGGAGCTTGAAGACTTGCTCGTGATCTGAGCCGGGGACGTAGGCGTGAACATCGGTGAATGTGCCGCCTCGATCTATGTTGCCGTGTCAGAGCGAAGGGTCTGCTTCATCAATGCCGGAGTAGCCTTACCTATGGCGATTCTCAGCTTTAGCTGATTTTCAGGAGTTGAGCCCATGATTGCGACGAATAGCGTTGGCCTGTCTGTGCCTGTTTCCCTTGATGAATCTGGAACGGCAAAGCGCTTTGACTCTTCGATATCCAGCTTCTCACGCTCGTCCCGCTCTTATAAAACGTGTTGCTGAAGGAGATGATAGTATAGAAAACTTACCTCCTCCCCACGATCGACAACTCCGAGCCTCGCAAGCAGATCCGAACCTGCTGGTCCGAGTTATCAACGGCCCTACACACAGAAAGTCTATCGCCCGGCCCCACACGCCGAACTGGTTGAACTACGACCTCGGTCCCGAGCACCGAAGTCGAGAATGCTAGTTTGGGCAATCCTCTACCACAATCAGTCATAGCAAAAATGGACATTGTGGATCTCTATTTGGCCCTATGAAGTCCTATCGTTGTCTGGTCTGCTCGGTTTGACTCTCCGCTATCACCAATCTCCTGGCAAGCGCTGGCGAGGAAGATCCTTGCTTCCCCAATCACCCACCTGATTGTCAACCTCTAGCTTTGCACCGACAACACGATAACCAGGGCTTGTGATCCTGGGGGAAGTTGCTAACGCGTCATCTCCCCACATGCCAGTCTGCCTGTGTCTGTGGATATATAACACCCCACGGTCTGAAGAACCAGTACGCTCTTCAGTCCTCTTGACACTACGCTTGCATCCAAAACCCGTTATCAATCATGCACAAAGACACAACCATGGATGTGAAAGACAACTTGACCACAGATGTTGGTATCGACAACCAGGACGGCGAGATGCAAAACCTGCCTCGGGCTGATCCCGCCCTGGAGCGAAAGGTCTTGGCCAAGCTAGACATCTTCCTCACCCCAGTGCTCTTCATTGTATACCTATCCTGCTTCATCGACAGAGCCAATATCGGTACAAACCTTGATCACTTGAACTTTTGTCCCGTTTGACTAACAGACGGCAGGAAATGTCAAGGTCGCTGGCATGCCCGAGGACATCGGTGCTTCCGAGGCGCAGTATTCTCTCGCCGTGTCAATCTTCTTCGTCACCTACATCATCGTCGAAGTACCCTGCGTCATCCTCGTCAAGAGATTCTCGCCACGCTACATCCTCACGGCCTTGTGCATCATCTGGACGGCCGCTACCATCGCCAACGGCTTCATCGTCAACGTGGGCGGGCTATACGCGTGTCGGCTCGCTCTTGGTGCCGCAGAGGGCGGTCTCTTCCCGTCGCTCAACATGTACCTTACGCTTGTGTACAAGAGAGACGAGATGGCGAGGAGGGTGTCGTACCTGGTGTCTTGCACGGCGTTGTCGGGAGCGGTTGGCGGCTTGCTTGCCTACGGGCTACTACAAATGGACGGTGTGGCTGGAATTCCCGGATGGAGGTATGATGAATCCCAACTCACCGACTAATCAGGTTCTGATAAAATTGGTATAGATGGGTGTACATCATCGAGGGGGCCTTTAGTATTGTTTGCGCGCTCGCTATCTGGTTCGGCCTTCCAAGCGACGTCCGCAAGGCATACTTCCTCAACAAGCAGGAGCGCGAGGTCATGGAAATCCGACACGAGGAGCGCATGTCGTACATGGGCAAGGACGAGTTCTCCTGGGAAGAAATTCGACTGGCGTTCACGGACCCCAAAGTCTGGCTCTGGTAGGTGCTTCCGATAGCGATGCACGAGAAACCTGTTGTGACTAACAGGAGAATGGCAGTGCTGGGACTCAGTTCTGCCAGAACATCCTCACCAACGGCTTTGGCACTTTCCTGCCAGCGATTCTTAGGGCTATGGGTCATGGTAGGCTAGCCTCCAACTACCTCACGATTCCGGTGTATGTATTGGGTGCCATTGGGTTCTTCACATTTGCTTGGCTTTCCGACCGATACAAAAAGTGTGGTCCTGTAAGTGCCCTTCTCCAAAGAGATGCCCAGTACCGAGAGAGGAGATGTAAGCGTTAGTGTAGGTGCTGATATAGCTGGCCAGTTTATACTCGGCACCAATTTCTTCGGCATGATCGGGTACATCATCCTCATAGCCTCTAGCAACAACGCGGTCAAGTATTTTGCCTGCTTCGTGTGCACCATTGCCGTCTACAACGGCACGGGCCTGAACCTAGCATGGCTCAACGTCAACATGGCGCCTCAGTATCGCCGCGCCACTGCTATCGGCATCCAACAGACTATCGGGAATGCCGCGGGCATCGTGGCTGGCCAGGTCTACAGGGAGTCGCCGTACATGCTGGGACACGGCTTCTCCCTGGGGGCCATTGCCGTCGCCAATACGCTGGTGGGGATTCACCTTTGGCTGCTTCTGCGCATGAACAAGGAGAAGCGCCAGATACTGGCCGGCGAGAAGGAGGACACGCGAAAGAAGACAACGGGCGATCGAGACATTAACTTTGTCTACCGCGCGTAACATTAGGTCTGGTCGTGGCCTGTTGCCCAATCGTTGTCTGCGTTGCGGCGGAGAGAGATGTGGGAATGGGCCAGCTTCTGGTACTTTGTAACACTCTAGGTACTTCCAAAGGGGACTCCAACTAGTTGTACGAGTGTTTGGCAATTCGGGAGACGGTGGTCAACATATAGAAATTCCAAGCGCCTCAACTTGGTGTCGTTGAGGCTGCGAACACTGTCAATTGTTTCATCGGACTCACTTGCATATGTCAATTACAGTATTCACTTAAGAAAATACAATATTCACTCAAGAAAGGAGACAATCCTTTTGTAGATAACTTCGCTTGGGACGCACTGTCATGACATTGGTAATCTTTACTACTACGCCAACTCCATCTACACAGCCTTACCAAATCATCCACCACCTAGTCCGTTACCAACACATAGCCTGCATCGTGGGTCATGGCGACTTCATTGATCCAGTCAACGACTGCCTCGACAGCGACTTGAGGCGTCACAAGGCAGGCCTACGATCATTCCTTAGTACAAGTAACCAGTCCATGTGTGACTCAAGGATAGGCTAGAGAAGATGAACTTGGCCTACCAAACAGACAGGAACATGGCTATCCTTGATCGTCGGCTTATCGCCGAACTTAACGCTGTTGATGTCGCTGACTCCTCCCTCTCAGCCCCGGGCGACTGACGCGCGTGCATGGCTACCTAGGAAGATACGGACAAGTGATGTTTCGACTCCTCCTTACCTCGTTCTCCTTGAATATCCCGCACGCTGACGACACAAGTAGAAACATAAAGACGACAGCTGTCAAAAGAGGGATACTTGTGATATACATGGCTAGACTGTTGCCCATTCTCGTGGCAGATCCTCAGACCATCTTCCTTCGGAGCCGCCTTGAAATAAGGAGCAGCCAATCAGAAAGGCGACGTAATCGTCAGTGAGCTCATCGAGTCAGTCTTGATGCAACAACCTCGACGCTAACCTGAGTGCGGTATCAAGGTAGATCGATTTGGTCGTCGAAGTCGGGCGTGTGGATGTAGCCTCGGGGGTAGACACACGTGGGGTCCCCGGGCTCGGTCCAGCTGAGTATGGGGCATAACACTAGGTCCCGAGTGCAGAGACTCTTGAAGTGCGAACCAGGTTGGTTTGGGGGTCTCGGCCTATGCGGCCGATGGTGTCCTTGATAAGGTTCTGGCGGCGGAGGAGCCTAGTTTGGTGTGCTGGGTTGGTAGCTATTGGGAGATACGTTACTAGTAAGCCCCAACGCCATGTAGTCTACTAAACAAAGCAAGAAGGATTGGGATTGAATTGAGTTTGTCTTTTGCATGGCGCTCGGTACATATGATCACTGGAGGTCGGGGTGGTAGACCGAGCAGTCGGCGCTACACCCAAAGCTTCTGCGAGTATGCTATTCTAGAAATGATTACCGACACTATTTGTGAATCGAAACATATGCTCTACGTGGTATATCCCTCTCTCTAACACTAATGATTTCTCCTAATTATTTACAAGGGAGCAGGAGCAACACCATCCGGCTTCACAACAACATAATCCTCAATCAAAGCACTGCCATTCGCCAACGCTGCCAACTGCTCCTTTGTACAAGAAGTAGGTGCTTGCATCAAATAGCAGGTGTTCTTCACCGGTTCAGGCACTTCATTTTTCACGTCCCTGACCTGATCTGGTCCCTTTGTCGAGTAGCCACCTCCCACTTCCCCGAGTTTCACCTTGCCTGTAGCCACATCCTTCCCAAACATGACACGATCGAACAGTTTGGAGAGAGTCTCAGGCTGATATCCACCTACACCGTGACCAGCTTGGAAGATGCGAGAAAAGGAGAGTGGACCGTGTTCTCGAACGAAACCACCTTGGTAGGAGCAGTTTGTTGTGATAGGTTCGTATCCAGCGGAGCGGAATCCATTAGCGGAGGCAAAGTCCAGAGACAGACTGACATTTTCACCTCCGAACCCTGTTCACGCAATGCAATCAGTACTTAATCCTCCTTGTGTAAACAGTGGGTTATGAACTTACAGTTGCAGCGATAGTCTCTATCTCCATAAATCATAGCAACGTTGACACCACTCTCCATCACTCTCTCAAGAGAATGCAGTGATCTTCTCATAGGATCACCAGTCTGCAACATGAATGCCAAATTTGTCTTTGCCGAACTAATCGTAAAGTTCAACGGCACACCAAGTTCCTCTTGCACCCAACGATTATTGAAAAACGCATCTTGGTAGGGCTTAGGGAAGATGGTAATATTGGAATGTGTTACATCAAAAGGAGATCGCTAAAACGTTTATTAGCAATATGTAAATTTTGCATATTTAGGAATGAGAGAACGTACATCGCTTGCCTGTGAATAAGCAGCTTGAATGCCAAAGAAACAAGTCTTTGACGCAGCCACACATGCCTCATTGACTGTTTTATTGGATCCATAGCTAAGAGGATCACCTTGCTTGGCAAGCTCTCTGCATTGATCGATCAAGGCGTAGCACCCCTTTTCAGGTTCAACAATGGCAGCCATGGCTTTTTCGTAGACTTCTTCGGGGTAGACCTGAAGCCCGAAGGTATTGTTGTATGCAAAGGTCGGGTAACCCATTGCCATGGCACGGGTGTCGATACAAGCGTCTCCGAGGCCGAGAGTGGCTAGGTTGATGGCAGTGGCGTTGGCGAGTGCGCCTGTTTCGTTGTTTTTGATGAGGTCGTTTTGGTCTTGGAAGTACTCGAATGTGCCTGGTCCGTAGAATCCACCGTACTAGAATATTATCAGCAAACATTCCTTTCGAGTAGTGTATGTTCTGGTCTATGCTTACGGATACAGCCCAAACAGAGAGTTCGTCATTGTTTGTTCGTTGTTCCGGGAAGCTATAACCTGTTAGTTCTACATTTCAGGAATGGACTTGGCCTGTTTGGCTTACTCGTTCAGCCAAACTTGAGAAAATGCCCAGAGGGTTCTAGCAGCACTGGCGGTGTTGTTGATAATCGTCGCAGGTTTTCCTTCATTGAAAGTAGCCTGTCGGAATGTGGCATTGAGCTCTGGCAGAGAGTCACCTTCCTTCAAGGGCGTGAATTCCTTGGTGAGAAGGTTGCTCACACCGTTGGCCAGCGATACATATGAGAAGCCAGTATCAAGAGGCTGGTCAATGTACAGCATGTTAACATGGTTGTTCCATGAGAACTTGTTCAATGTAGTCGAGTTGGCATCGGGGTTGAAACGGCATGGGAAGTCGGACATTCCATCAAAGGAGGTTGTTCCGGGGCCACCTCCGAGGTAGATGGATGTTGGTGCGTTTTCAGGGTCATTTCGGGCCTCTATTAAACACCATAAGCTAATAATTCTCATCTTTTGAGTCGAAGAGTGATGTGTAACATACCGAAATACCAGAAAAACATGTGAGCTGCAGCTCCATCTTGCCATTCACTAGCAATAGGGTGAAGAAGTTCCTTGGGTATTTTGACGTATCCGGAGTAGGAGTTGACTCCCTCTGTAGTCTCGCAAATACTTGTCTACAGTATTTTAGTTAGTGGCAGCGTAAGAGAAAGTTGGTGTTGGAGATGAACCTTTTTGAAAGACACTTCAGCTCCCTCAAACAGTTCCGATCGAACGACTGTTGTCCCTTTTGGTGCGGGAGGAAATGCCTGAGCGGCAGCACTTCCCAACAAAGGAAGAAGAGGTAGAATGGAACGCATAACAAATATCACGAGAAGAATTGTTGTATGATTCTGATGAGCAGAGTTAGATGTCCAATGTCGAGATATTCGAAGAAGATGTTATCTTATGTATTTTCCCTCTAAAGCTCAGCCATGGCAGTACAGGACAGGCCAGTGGATCATCACTGGCAAAAATTGCGATTGAGCCTATCATTTGGCCCATCAAGGTCCCGGTAAATTTAAATCTGGAGTTTCTTCAGGGGCTTCCATGTTACAGCCCATCTTAACTCGATTAGATCGTGGCAATTATTATTAGTAACGAGAGACGACCAGCTGTGACACAACTGACAAGGGTGGCTATGCTTAGTTGAATGCTCGGTGGATCATGGTCATGGTCAAAATAGCGAGCTAGCCAATGAAGTGTCTAGAAATTGAGCAGATCTACCAATGTTTGACGCTTTGGCGAACTCTTGGCATTTCTTCCTTGTCGACGTAAGGATTGATGAGGCAGAATGATGATATGCGCCACATCCATATACCTAGTATACTAAGGATAGACAGGCTAGACATGAATATCGTCCTTAATGGAATCTCGCGAATTATAGATAGGCTAAAAGTCTTTCGGAAGGTCAACGGCCCATCAGACTCGATCAGTATACAGTGTAAACGAATCTTTCAGCATCGAGGCCCGATGTCACCAATCCACCACTACTGGAAACATAGCTTTGGTTAAAATTGTTTCATTAATCTTCTACTTTTTATATTTATGATTTTGCCCACTAAAGTAACTAAAACGTCACCGTCAATGATTTCATCGCAACCAAAGGCTTCTCGGGATCAAATCCACTCATGACAAGCTGCAAATTCAACTCCCTCGAGTCAAGTTGATTCGCCATCATGACAGTACTGACTCTTTGCTTCTCTGGGATGCGATCGATACCATTCCAGGAATAGCATGTAGATGGTGAAAAGTCCGCCAAAGACCAAGCTCTCCACGGAATAGACAATGAATCAGTCTGCACTCTCTTCTTCAAAATATGATTTTCACACAGAGAACCAATACTCTCATATCCCTCTCTCAGTCCCTCCTCTTCCACATACATAAGACTGGAAATAGCTACAGCAGCACCATCACTCCTCCACATGCCTTCGTGGCGATTCATTCTTTTCATGAGATTTAGAATATGGCGCCTCAACGCAGGATGTCTACATCTTTTGGCAGCATCAAATAGAGGCAGTACTACCGCAGGCTCAAGACTGAGTTGAAGAGATTCCGCTTCGTTGGCGTTATTTCCTCCTCTTCTCTCGACAAAAATGTGTACAAGTGTCGCGATGAGTTGAAAGTATCCCAAGCAGTCGTCGTGCCGCACTTCCGGTCCAGATAGCTTTGTTCTAAATATGAATCGTAGCCAGGCATGATAGACTCGAATAGAAATGGCTGCATGCTCGTCTAGGAAATCATGACGACGGGCTTCAAACTTGGTCATCATGCGTTCAAAGTGCTCCAGATCCAGTCGCACTTGATCATTAACAGCACGATAGCTCACGTCGTCCATGCCGCCGTCCCAGTAATTTCGATCATTAACCATGAGCTGCCGTATAATATCGAATAATGTAGATGCAGCTTGGGAATAAGAATGAAATAGACCGTCACCTAACACCTGGTTGATTCCTCGTACGGCGGCTGACTGGGCGAAAGGATACGGTGAGGCGGAATCACTCAAAGTAAATGATTGCATGTCCATCCGTGTCAATGTCGCGGCAATCCGTTTCTCCACATCATCAAATGCCGATGACTGGGCCTCAGCCATTATCCGAAAACTGGACAGGATGTGCATGTGAGACTCGGACCAAAGACCAAGCATATTGGCTGCAGCGATGAGGGGCAGACCCAAGGCGAGCACTTTGTTACGTGAATCCAAAGTACTGGCCAACGCCATAGCCTTGCCGTAGTGGACGGTCGCATGGCGAATCAAGGTGTCCATTTCCTCCCCTGGAGAATTGAGCTCCCATCTCCGATGTAGGGCTCCAACAGCGAGGGTCGCGTGCCACATGGCAGGTTCGTCATGCGCAAGCTGTAAAAGATCCTGACCCCAGAACATAGAAGGGATGAACGCGTCTGTGTTAGGTGCTGTAGCGCGGCGAAAATGGTCAAAGTATTTGACGTCTTGAGGTGATGATGACGCCGAAGATGATGCTTGTTGGCCTGTGAACGGTGGGCTGGGTCCAGGCAATAAAGGCAGGCATTTGTCATTGGCAGCCAGGACCTCTGAGGCTGGTCCGACAATGGAAGAATTGCTCAGAGCGTCCAGTAGTTGGCGACGCGACATCTTTTTGTCAGGGGAGAGATAGCCATCGCATGTTCTTTTGGCGGATTGACATCGAAGACATTGAGGTTTGGTTTCGTCGCATTTGACGCGACGGATTCTAATGGCTTCAGTGATGAGTGGGAAACTTGGGCTTTTCTAGGTCTCACTCACCTGCAGGAGATGCAACCGGTCTTGGTTCGTGTAATCATTAGTCAATTTGGTATTTTCAGTGGTCTTGATGTTTTTTTCCTTCAGATGGAAAGATGAGGATTCGATCAGCATTTACGTCGTCAGTCCGTACCTTTTTACAATCTCTAGGTGCACTCTCCGTATAAATAAATTACCTAATACAGGACGTGAATTATTATTGTAGCGCTCCACCATCATCAGCCCTGCAACTTATATTAAGCGCTGATATATGAAAGTTATGCAATCCTTCTAGAGATATCTAAAAATAGATAGTCTCGGCTACCACTCGCTACCCTATACCCTTGATTGGGGTTGTTTTCTGCACCACATTATTGTTCTATATTTAAGTTTGTTTCTTAAATAATATATATGTATGTTTTCTCGATAGGAATAATGTTTTAAATTTTGTCTCTAGTAGGTGTCATCACTCGCTTTATATTTCATATTCGGTCGTGAAGTGGTCAAATGAGAGTATAAAATGAGTTTCTCTCTAACAGTAGGAAACCTCAATGTTGCTCGCAACAGAGAAGAATTAGGGCATCGTCCCCACCCTCTTCGTTAAAAGAGTCAGAAAATCGCACATGTATCTCGAATGGGATCAATTTCCTTGGGAACTGGTAGGATAAGTCATGTCTACGCGCGCGATGTTCTTAATGTGCTATCGCCATGTTTACCTTCGAAGCATTGGTGGATCCACTTTTAAGAGGAGCTGGGGATCTATTTTGGTTCACTTCTATGGGTTTTCATTGGCCAGGACTGACCAACACGCAAAACAACGCGGTCAGAGGTTAACGCCGAATTCGGGCAAGCCTCGACGGTCTCAACAAATAACGGTCGTGTTTCGGAAGTCCGTCCTTGAGCAAAGGTAAGGACAGCCTGGAGGCTGCGACGAAGTGCCCAACGCATCACTTCTGAGCAAATAGGCTGGCCACTCGCTAGGCCTAGGCGTCCACGTTAGGGGCTATTTAACCGTCAACAAAACAGGTAGAGCTAGTTGCGGATGACGACCATCGAGACGGACCAGCATCAACTCGACCTAGACGTTGGAAATTCAGAGCGCGCCAAATTCCTCAAACATGAATCGAAACGTATCTTGTGTGCTTTGCGGCGCTCCAATCACTGAGCCTGAGGCCGAGGATGCATCACACAGGTGGATGAGCTCTTTTCGCGCACGTAAATATTATCAACACATCTATCAAAGACCTTGATAGATGTATAGTCGCCCCCTAATCTTACTACTTGAGATTACTGATCAGGTACCTAGTGTACACGGTCTGGGAAAATTGGTCCCAACCGCGAATGTCGGGTGTCGGGCGATGCAGCTGGCGTAATGTGATTCCGCTAGATGAAGCCGTGGCAAGACAAGCTCCATCGGCCATCGTCGACCAAGTGTGGATGAAGGTGAACCTCTTGATGCACCATTTCGACCCGGCGCTTCATGTTGAGTGGAACCCACAGACCGTTTGGGGGTTTCCGCTCCATGATTGTTGCTGGCATCTGCTCCGTTTAAACGACCCTGAGGTCCCGGAGTATGTAGTAGTCCGGAGTCTCTTTGACCTTTGCAGGTCTCAACCGATTCAGCAGCATAAAAAAATGGACTGGGGTCATGATTATGCAGGCTTGCTGCCGTATGAACTGGCACCAACAGCCGTTTGTCCAGGCGAATCCGCCATTCTGAGGGGAAGGTCCTTGATTGGTGGGACCTACTTGCCTGACCCTATCAACATACGAGAGCTCCAGCCGATTCTCGATCAGGAGGGTTTGGAGTTGACCTCCGAGCACCGTGGCCAGTTGGTATCTTCCAAGATCAGCCAAGATCCTTTCGCGATATTCCCGCATGAGATCCTCGATGAAATCTTGACCGACCTCGATTCGGCGGATGTTGTCTCTTTATTGATCGCCTCCAGAATGTTCGCTAGTTCAGGGCTGCCGGGAAAATTCTGGCACTCACGTTTCTGGCCCGGCAAGGAGTTCTCTCACATTTTTGAACTTTGCGGACAACGATCGTCCGCACCCAGAAACTGGCGCCGGACATATGAGCGAGTCAAAGCAATCAACGATAATTCGGCTTTAGAGAACCGAAGACGCATCTGGAGCCTGGCTTCTAAGCTAAATACGCTGATACGCGCTCGGGCACAGCTGAAAGATTGTCAAGGTATCCCCATCGCGCCAAGCGAGGGATGTGAGAGTAGAGAACCATACCACTGGAACCAGCACATGGGAAGTGTGTCCTCTTTCTACAACTACTTTACTCGAGGCTCAAGGGCGCTCTATTATAGAAAGTCCCTTCTAGAAGGATGGATCAAGAAGATCACTATTTCAGTCAACCATCTCAATGGAAGGACTTATATCTGTGGACTCTCCTTTGTTCACCAGCAAGGGAATACGAGCATCGGCTACCACCCCGTTGGCCGAAGCGGTCAACAGATCGATTTCTGCAACTCATCGCCCTGCCGATACTCTATCTCAAGTTTTGAGATTGCTCGGGACCCGCGAGGAATTCGAGGGATAAGAATACTGTCAAATGAAGATGGCTGGTCAGGATGGATCGGGGACCATGTCGATCTGCCCAAAAAAATAATCTCGTGCGAACGGTCGTATGAAGGGTCCGTTGAGCCAACAATTACTATTATTGCAGGGTTTGACGCAAGTTCTTGCTTCCTCATTATTCTCTTTTGAGCCAAGACGATCAACGGCTGACTTCTTTCCAGGCAATGAATATGGTCGTGTTGAGGACAGATGGAGCAGGAACCGCACGATTACGTGAAACCAGGTTATGGTATCCAGAGATTCCGGATCCTTGCCTCCATCTTATAGGAGCTGAGCATGAGAGGCTTATGGAGTACAGGGGAGCCCTTCCACACTCTGTATGCATGTTCGGGGGGCCAGATGGAGCATGGCTTCCTCATCTCACGGAAGTAATTGTATGGGGCATCGATCGGTCTTCTCTTGGTGAAACGGGCAACAACACTCTGGTATTCGGAATCGAATTCAAATATAACAAGGGAGTCGATGATGGCCGAGATTCAGTAATACTTGGGTATACCTATGCGGCACACATGGCCACACCTTATTCAAGTGCACATCGTATCTTGATCGACTCGGCAGGTGGTGAGCGCATCACTGGGGTTGACGTCATGTACCAAGACCCAGATCAAATGGCTGGTTTCATTGTAAGTCGTTTCCAAACTACATGGTACCAGTCGCTAACTCTTGTGCTAGGTTTACACATCTTCAGGCCGAAGAAGGGAATTTCCACCTCATTGTAAGCATTACATGCAAGTGGATGCTGAAGAGGACGGGTGCGATTCCTTTTCCGAGGAGCTTCGACCACCATCGGAGACTTGTATAGTAGGATTGTATTCCACTCTCGTAAGTCATTTGACCTGCTTGGCTGACATGACAATTAAAATGCTAAACTTGTAGGAACACAACGAGATCGGGGTAACAGGCAGTTATGACAAGACACTAATGGACTTGGGATTGATTTGTGCAAAGAAAGTATGATGTTTGGAAAAGAAAAGCCCCAAGATCATGACGACTCATTCGACAGAGCAAAGGCCCCATGGTTCTTGCGGTCGCGCCTTCTGCCCCCCGGTATATCCCGCAATCTGAAGAAAAGGTACTTACACCTACACACACATACAAATTACCCGTCTGCCCGCGCCGGGACGTCTCCCCGGAACGTCTCTAGGATCTTGCCACGTATGCAGCCCTCAGGGATCGCAAATTTTACCAAGGGAGATGGATGAGGGGATAACTTGGGAGAATTGGTTTAAGAATTGCTGTACAAGGAAAAGTCATTGGTTTACTAGCCAAAAAAAATTAGTCTCTCATATAAGAGCTCCGTGAGTCTAATATAACAGGAAATGAGGTGCTCTCCTTCCCCGTAGGAAGATATCTACCAGCTAATTGAAAGAATAATGAGCAGCAGAAACTGTACGTGATCACTGAGGGCTGTACAAAGGACCCATGTGTTATGCATTGTTCTCGAGGTGATGATCATGCGACGTTGGTACAGTAAGACACGACCAACAGTCACCAATGCACCAACACCTGAAGGCCAACCAATCGTCCCCCATGTTGAAATTCATTCAATAATCCTTTGTCTAGGTACATTATGCATCAGGCTTAGTCTATTCTTTCTTCGGGTGCCAACCGTGCCATCTATATATACCATACGTTCCACCACAACATTAATAATTCTAAAACTCTTCGGCATCAAATAAGAGGTTTTTTTGTGGAGAAGAAAGGCAAGACTGAAAAGCTTGGCCGCTGTCTCTATACGCGCATCTTCCTACTTTGCTTAATCTGGAAAATCATTTTCATCATGTCGCAACTGCGGCCATGGCGCGTGGCCTTGGCAGTGCCCTTGCTCTACATCTCATGTGCCTGTATTGAGGCCTTTGCTGTCGACAAGCTAGTCGCCTTGCAAGAGCCATATCTTCAATCCGGAAGGATAGAATGGACCGGTGGCGGTTCGATTACGATCATGGAACGGTTCTGGCATGTTGAATTCCTTGATGAGCTGTGGCGTCGCTTCACAGTCACATTTGCTCCCTCCACCTTGGCATTCGACCCCGTCAGCTCGTGGCAAGCATTCAGTTTCCTCAATGACCTGGGCCCTCTATTTACCATTTGGATACTTGAATCGTCTCGAGTAGGAAATAGGCATACTCCAGCATGGATGTAAGTAAAGTACCTACCTAACTTTGGCTTTGTCACAAACCGCCATCTAGGCACAGGGTTTCGTTAATTGATGAATAAACTTCGGCTTAGACCAACAATATTCGCTTTTGCCGGCCAAGTACTGAGCTTGGGTGCGGTGGCGCCGCTCTTTTATATTCTTTGCATCCGCTTTAGCCCATCCTCATCTGCGCTTGTCGCCGAGACTACGCCAGCTGGACAGCGCCGAATCACCTCATCGGACAGCTCACCACTCCTACTTCCCATTCTCATATTCTTACATACCTTCGAGCTCTTTTACGCCTTTGGGGCAACCCAGCTCTCTACCCGCCACTATTGGACCTGGGCATGGCAGATGACGCCGCTCTTTGTCGGCCTTGCTAATACCAGCCTGGCATCCCTCATTTCGCTGTCACCCTCCCTGTCTCGCCAGCTGAAGACCATCTCATCGCCTCATGTGTTGCTGAGCGTCCCTGCTTCCATTTCAGCCGGAATCTGGATATACACTTTGATTATTTCTCCTTATTCAATATCCACACTTTTCCTGCCACTCCTTGAGCCACAAGACGCCCTCGAGCCCCTTCTACGACGCGGATTGCAAATTGATGAGCTCTGTGTTTTCGGTAGTTCATTATTATGGATAGGATATCACATAGTTGACCTCTACCTGGATGGCCATGTTACAACTAGCGAGATTTTCAACGTGATTTCTCTCTATCCTGTTATCGCAGCACTTACTGGCCCTGGTGCAAGCCTATCATACCTGTGGTTATGGAGAGAGTCAAAACTACAACGTTGAATATATATGATCGCTGGAATAAATGAAATGGTTATACTTATTATCCGTTTAGGGAAAAGGGGCTTTTAGAAAAGCTCAGGTACTATTGACCCTCATCATAACTGCTGGACTGTGGTATCTGAATAAGAATCTTTGTCACCATTTTCAGAATGCACAATATCCTGAATTGAATGGGAAGCGGGAGGCAATGTAGAGTTTGATGGGAGATCAATATTAATAACAGAATTTACACCCGCGTTAGCGATCGAACCCTATCTCTCGGTACTCATCTTAACAACAGTAGCAAATGGATAAGTCTTCTGATTTAAAGAATGATGTCTGAGCCAAGTCATTGGATCACAGCGGTTACTCATTTGACCATGGATTGCCAGAGACTGATCATTGATCGAGTACCTAGTCTGAGTCATAGCTTCCTGATGAATTAAACATGATATGAGTTTAGTGCAACTCTCTTGGCAGTTACAAGCCGAAGCTAATCATGCTCAACTCATTGCTCCCTTGCTCGGCATCAAATAAACCAGCCCAGGTCAGCTCACTATTCGGCTCAAACCCCAGCAAAATCATCAGAGCTTCATCCGAAAGCAGCTCCTCAACCCCCATATCATGTTCCTCGAGGGCCCTCGACTCGTATATAAACTGTATTAGATCGTGGGTGTGCGCTGCGGGACCCCTCCACCTACACATCTCGTTGAATAGTCTAAGCGATTCTACAATGTCAAGCTCAAGAGACTGGACGTCGGTCTCAGCTGTCGCCGAGTTTAGTCTAAGTAAGACAACGAGAACTGCCTGGAATAGGAACCAGCTCGAATTCCACGCCACCAGTTGATTAGGGTACCAGTTGCCCTTGATGAGCTCTATCGTCTCACGAGCGATCGTAACACATGTGTCGGCAATGGCCGTGGTGTCGTCGCGGGGTGAGCGCTCGCTGGGACTACTCGCGCCGAGGGACTGGAGGAGCAAATAGGGTCGATACAGTGTCATGCGCTGGTCCAGGTACCGGTATTGAAGAGTGAGGGATGCGAGGCGGATAGGCTGTGGGCTATGCTTCGGGTCTCGAAAGATTGGATGTACGTCAGCGTGCCATGCTAGAAGCTCTTGGTCAAACTGTTTCAGCTCGTTAGGGAGCATCAATGGGAGCCGGGCCATGCGATCCTGTATGCGGGCAGCTATCCTGCAGAATGAGGCGCTGGTCCGTATCGAGATGGACTGGTAATCCTGTGGCAGCTCTCATTAGTTTTCGTAAGATTATCCGACGTTGGGAATGAATCTTACAAGATCAACTCTTAGGTGCATAGGTGACGAAGCCATGCTCTCAACATCCCATATACCTCCTATAGGTCGTCCCAGAGTGGTGCCCGCCCATACATCAAGGCAGAAGAGTGACCACCACGTTCTGGCCCGCACATCTGCGTTGCTGCCAGGGCTTGATGGGGCCTTGATATAAGGGGGGACTTGATGCAGTCCCATAGCGACGGCCATGCGATGAGCGGCACCCATGACGGCGCTGGCCATGTTTGGCCGGTTCAGGTAGTGCAGGTAGTAGCCACTATATAGAGCTAGAGCTTGAAGGGTGTAGATGTGGCCAGAAGCAAAGCAGCTCATATCGAGATGCTTAGAAGCGCGGGCAAAATAGATGCCATGCCCCGGCTGGCTGTCGTCGTTGGCGGCAATGTAGCCGAGCGCGAGCACCATGTTGTAGAGGGCGAGCCACGGCCCGCGAGACCGGCCGAGCCCACCGCCCTGCGCCCGGCACTGCCGGAATCCCAGCTCGTCTATCATCGGGGTGATGCCGTGTACAGTCCGAAAGTAGGCGTCTACCAAAGATGCCTCGTCGTTGATGATCGGCTGGACGCAGCGGTCCATCTCTTTAGGAGTCGCAGCCCGGTATGGACGAGGCCGCAGAGACTGCATCTCTCGTCTCTTTTGGATCGCCTTTCGAAGCTGAGACGAGCTGTGAACCATGACACGCATGATGGTTGGAACAGAAGAGATGCCGAGGTAGGAATGCTTGCCCGTCTCAAACAGAACAGAGAGGCCATTGACGTCATCTTCGGAAAACTGTCGATGAATGTGGTCGTCTTCGGTCTCATTCCACTCGAAATCCTGATCCGGGGACGGCTCTAGATCTAGGATGGTGGCAGTTGGGGAGTCGCAAGCGCCCGCCACGCAGCGTGCCGCAGCAAGCTGTGTTGATGGCTGCGCAGGGGAAGGGGAAGGGGAGGATGAAGAAGGCACCTGGAGAGATGCATCGGGAAGCAGAGCGAGCAGTTGGTCGCACGAGAGATGTTCGAGGTCTTCCAGGGAGTGTTTCGGGAAGAGCCTGTTGAGAATGCCTCGTCCTCTTTCGTATGCATTGGACACATCGGCATACTCTCTGCTGAGCGTAAGCTATGGCAAACTATGATTGGCTCTGTGTAGTAAAAAGAGTAGTAGTACTTTACTGATGGTGCTTTGCGCGTCTTGCGCGCCGGGTAGTGGCAGAGCTCTGGGACTTGGTAGTAGACACATTGGCTACATGGCACAACTTGCCCATCACAGCGGATCCGGCGGCGTCGGCATTCGGCGCATGACTGAGTCTTGCTCTTGATGTTCGGGCAAAGAGAAAGGGACATGTGAGGCGTCCTGAGATCCTTGCTGGCCACTGGAGCATCTACGTTCGCAAGTGATCATCGGTCAGGTGAGATGAAATGGCGGCCTTCTGATCAGCACAGGGTTGTGAGAGCTAGAAGACCTTGGAAGGACGAGCGGCTGTAAGATGTATGGCTCATCTTCAAGGGCTGGAGCCTAGGCCAGAGTCAATGTCGGGTCCACCATGAGATCAGACACTACCCCTGAATCTTCAAGTCTCCTTCAGCTCGAGTATCAGATAACCCTGCTGTCTTTCTCATAATACATGCATAGGTATGTATCGATATTTCAATCTTTTGCTCATTATATTCCCGAAAGATACGTGCAATTGTTTGCATCGCATGATTCAATTAAACTACAGGGCCAGTTAACCGCAGCCTTGTTTTGCGAGTGGGTGGTCATCCACGTTTCAGCTTAATAAGTAGGAGGCGGAGTTTGGAAATGCCGTCCTAGTCTACATCATTGCAGTTGTCCCTGGATAATCGTGTTGCTTGAATTATACGTAGCTTGATTGACCGCTCCCAGTCCGTTCTCTCCATTACGCCCTGAGCCCAAGTTTCATTTGCTATACGGCGGGCATCAAGGAAGTATCGGGAATGTCACGATTGGCAGCCAAACCTTCCCCATATGGTGCGGAATTATGAAATAGCACCTTAGCCTCGCTGAGCAGTGCATCCCCACATCGGCAGAGCTGATTCTTGCCGCGTCAAGATCATCTTGTTGCGGGACTCTACTGCGAGTAATGAAACAATGTGGGTGCGCCAAGGGCTAGACTACCGAGTACCTTCCAAATAAGGATTAATGTTCACACTTCTCAAACATCAAGAGGAGTTGAGCTACCTATGACCTGTCCAAGAGCGCTTTGCCGGCTTGATACAAGGTGGCCATCATCAAGTTCATGGATATATAACCTCATGGCCGTCCCAAATTCTGGAATGTTCACAAGCTTGGTCTTTGTTCCTCAAAGTTGACATTCTACACAACAGAACAATTTGTCAAAACAAAAACTAAAATGAAAATTGCCTCTCTTGTATTGGGATACGCTGCGCTGGCAGCAGCGGCAGCCCATGGACCAGGTCTTTTTGAGCGTCAGCAAAGCAATAGCTTCGCTGGCGTGAACTCTTTCTTTCTACACGCTTTTAAAGAGTATGTATGTACTCTATGTTTGAGTATGAATCCCTCGTTTACACTACATGTTTAGGGCAGATAGACTTGAGGTTCTCGACGCAATCCAAGCCGCAAACCTCAAAGTCTTGCGACTTTTCATATCTGAAACATTTTCAAATTTCAAGAACACTGGATCGATCTACATGCCTGACGTTGAGCCTCAGACAGTCGGGGTCTGGGATGATACTCAGCTGGAAGCCATTGACCAGCTCATGGTAGAAGCCCATGCTCGAAGTAAGCCGTCCCTCCACAAAATGATCATGCTAGTCCAAGCACTGACATAGCCTTACTTGCTGTAAAGACATCAAATTGACCATCGCTCTGCACGATCGATATCAACTCGGCTGCTGGGGGAATGATGCCTACGTCGACAAGTACCATCTTCCCGCAGTAGACTGCTCAACAGGAAAAGCCAGTGACAACAACGTCGAGTTCTGGTACTCAGATAAAAACTGCATTTCGGACTTTGAGAACCGCATCCGTCATATCCTCGAGCACCGTAATGCCCGTATTTCAGGTAGTCCTGCTTGGAAAGACCTCTCTAGTCATATCTTCTCCTTCAACATTCAAAACGAAGGCCAGGGCCATTTGAATGGCAATATTGCCCCTCATCCTTCTTGGTGGTGCGACCGGGCTAAGTTCATGCGCAACGTCATGGGCGAGAGCAGTATCCTTATTTCTACAGGCGAGTTTTCAGTCGATGTTAATACTCACGGTAGGAGCTAACCATGAACCCTTTAGGAGGAGGCAACGAGTTTCCCAATAGCGACATCCCCGAAAACTGGGCGTGCGCTGCGCTGGACCTCGTCAATATACATTCATACAGCGGCGTGGCTGAGTTCCGGAACAAAGGGCCTGCCGCGCTACAGCGAGCCCTTAACGCGAATAAGCTGATGCTGTTTGAGGAGTTTGGAGCTTCCGGCAGTGGCAAGGCTAACGAGATCGCGCAGCACATTGCCGTCTTCAATGATCTCCGTGTCCCATGGTTGCCTTGGCAGATTAGCAAACCGGGCAACGGCCAGGCTGACTTTGAATTCTGGACAAACGAAGATACATATGGTGCTGTGCGAGATGGGTCTAACGCAGCTGCGGGACTAAATGCTGCTCAAAGTTGGTCTATCTAGAAGGCGATTGGTTGTCTGCAACAGGAGCCTATCTGAATTTCAAGTTCCTGTATGTTAGGGTACGGTGGAGTATATAATATGTCTTCGACCGACATGAACAAAAACGTGTAGATGTTGGAGTTGCCTTATATACTAGGTGACTGCTGTTTTCTATTTGTAACTTGATACTCGAACTTTCATTCGCATATACCGCTAAGCTGTTGTAGTCTTTCCTAGTTTAGTTTGGTGCATGAAACTGGCGGAAACCAATATAGCAGAAAAAGCATTTTCTTCATAGAAATAATACTGGGAAAAAAGCAGACCGGTCTTCGTTAAGTATAAGGTTTGTTGAACAACTCTACTACGTATTTTCTATTTCCCTAAGGTTCATATCTCGTTCGATATCTAATGGGTTCCTCTAGCATTCGCTGGGCACCGGAGGGGTTGCCATTGCCCTCGATCTCCAAAGCCTCGGACATTGATTTCCTCTCTCTTTGGTACTCCTACTGGGCACGCATTACCGAAACCCAAGTTCTTCATGCGTCGACTGGCTCCCTGAAAGCCGCCCATGCATTACGCATCCTACTCACTTGCCCAGGCGTAAACTCAGTCTTGCAATCGTCATCCGAATAGTCCACTTCCATGATCATCAGTAAAGTAGTCTTGGGATCAAAGGGTTACCTCATCATGGTAGACTTACTGTAATTATGAATTGAATCAACTCCTGGTAATTCAGGGCAGCTATCCTTGCCAATAGGACATCCGTAAGTCTCCGTTCCTTGTTGAGGGGTATCATCTACTTCATCTCCTACAAATTTGAGTTAGCATGTTCATCCATCGCTAGCATCATGCGCGTGATTCTAAGCGTTAGTATCTTTCTGATTTCACTTACCATCGTCTCCGCATGTATCGCCGAAGACATGAATGAGTCTAGGATCCATGTTAGCGACAGCGCTGGGCGAGAATCGGCTATGCTACTTCCGGGGAAAAGAAAAGCATTTAGTCTCAAATAAACAGATGCAAACATACCCAAACCAGTGCCCAACCTCATGAACAGTGTTTAGACCAGCATTATAGGTAGGATGAGAGCCACCAGGAACAGTGCTTGAAACCATCATGCAAGCATCCACTGCTTTCATTCTATCAGGGTCGGGGAAGTCGGTCAGGTTCAGTGGAAACGAACACTGCCCAGTGACTTGGCCGCCCATGGACACTAGGAAGAACAGATTGAGGTCCTTGTAAGACCCTTTTCGAAGCGCGGTCGTCATCTCTTGTCTCATATTACCAAGGGCCCAGGCCTCGTTTTCAGTGTACGTAGTTTCAAGAAAGTTGAACTGGATTGAATGGTCCGCGAAAACGTCATTCAACACAGCCTTCTGCTTGTCGAGTTGCTCACTGGTGAGATGACCGTCGTCGATGGTCGAGCCATTGGTTATCACGTGGATGTAGGTGTTCACCTCGATGGAGTCGGTAGACGCTATGGATGCTGCACGACTAGGTATCTTATAATTGGCCTTGAGCTCAGGCGATAGCTCTGCTCCGCAGCGAGCAAGAGCACCGATGGCCATAGTGCTGACAAGGGCAACCTGTCTTAACATCATCGTGTTGGCTTGTTGTAGAAGAGGTAGAGATATGTAGAGATAATGAAGGAATAATAGGTAATAGGACGAGGGACATATGATGGGACAGTTAGTGTTATAAATATGTAATCTGAAAATCCCCTGCTGCGCGAGACCCTACTCCCTGCTGTGTTGTCAGCGGAATAGCTGGGGTTATTGATCCAGTTAGGGATCAATATCCCGTATAGGTAACCATAGACTTTCCATATTGGATTAGGTTATTGTTGATCATCGACAGCTTACACCGCATCCATCGGTGCATGGAGTATATTTGATAAATCTAAAACGGGACACGAGGACAGTATGTTGGAAATGGACCGGTGTATAGATAATGTTATCAAGTATTATAGTATCCTAAGGAATTCGATGTACCGCATATATCAATTATATCCTAACCTAAAAGGAATAAAAATGGTACTATTTCCAAAACTATCCATGGTAGCTTCTTCAAGTATATATACCTACAAAGAGTATGGTCTTGTTCTCTCCAAGTGATCTCTCTTGTGAAAAGGCTAGATGCTCCTTCGCCTGAAACTGATATCTTATCTTATATAAACTTCGGGTGCTTCGGCGTTTAGTCCTCGATTCCACTTGGTATTTTTTCTTATTTCCACGGTGCAGCACTCTGTGCCGGGGTTTGTAATCCTCAGGGGCAACGCCCAAGTATGCTTACTTCACCCCTCGCACCGAAGCCGCGGATGGGTGCGACCTATCCCGAATACGAGGGGAAAATGGCTTTACTAAACAGTCATAAAATAAACTAAGGTTACTCTTCGGCCTGGTGTCATGCACCGTTGCTCTATTAGGAGGTTGGTTTGTGTCCAATGGGTGGGTTAGAAGCAATGAATTTTCAATTCCGGGCTGAGTATATAGCAGCTCTAAGCTTATACCACTAAAAAGGACTTCTGCGGTAGCCAGGCAGTCAAGAAACCGAGCGCATACAAACGCTGGAGACAATTCAACCGGGTTGAGGGACCCCTGCACCAAGATTCATTATACGGACTGGGGCGAGTATTGCCGAGATATGGGACCGAATTGAGTGTGGGGAGGGATACGAGTCAGGAAATGATTGGGCCACTGCTGAAGGCCTCATCCTGTGTTTCCCGGGGGGATTGAGCAGCGATGCGGGGCTGGCAGCTGGTGATTATGAGGGACTGCATGGACTCATGGGGTCGAATACGAACATCGTTCTATACTATTGATAGCATCCGTGTCAAGTCTTATGCATTTTCACCGTAGAGACCTTGTCTATGACTGCGTCCAAGGTTCAAAGTGTATTGCGGCATACTACACAGTGCCATTGTAGCAGGCCGTCCCTTATTTATTTCTACGCATTTGCTTTGTTTACTATCTTATAAAGCGCCTTTTCTGACTCAAAAACAAGATCTCTACAAGGTATATCATTGGCTGGCATAATCTGATGAAGAGTGCTGCTGCTACGCCGCTCTCACGGTCGATGAACCAGATCAGATTAGGCACTCCAGACCAGTGGACAGTATTCTTTCTGCGTCGGCCCTCAACATCCTTAGTGCTAATAACCCCACACAAACAATGTTGAAGCTTCATCATATCACCCCATTCCTGTCCCGGCTGAGTCCAGGTGAGAGCCTGGGTATCACGTATACCCGTGCCAATTATAAATTCTCGCAGGCCTGATACAGGTCCGGGGCCAATCTGCGGACGGAACATTTCGTCCACCGAGTCTTTCTTTAGCACTAGCCCTCCGCCCGTGATGAGGGCACCAAGAAGCTTGCTATAGTCACTAGGAGTCGAGAATATGCCAGCGCCACCTAGGGCATCACGACAGTCATATTTCCAGGAGCTTGGACCTGCTCTGAGATTTGGGATCCTGTTCCCGGAGCTCGGTGTCCAGTTTCCTGAAGATCCACTGGAATTTTACCACTTTCAACTGGGAAGAATGTCGTATTAGACGTCCCAAGTGGCTGCCAGATATACTTTTGCTGGTACTCGTTAAAATCCATGCCCGTGAGAGACTACCTACGCCGCCCAATCTAGTCCAGGACCATATTTCCACGAAGTACCGGGTTGAAAGACAAGAGGATGGGAACTCCTAAGAAATATATAAATTTATTCTATAGATTTATTAAAGAACATATATATATATTTATTAAAAAAAATATTACCTAAATTTAATTTCTATTTTTAAGCTCTTAAATCTAGGCCTTAACTTTCTCTCTTTAACCCTTAATATATAATTTTACCTCTACATCCTGAAGGGCTTTAACCACTGCTTTAGCTCTCTCGAGGAGGCTCTCGTATTCAGGGATACTATATTTTGGTGTCTCATGCATTGACTGCTCAAGCATCTCCATGGATTCCATGGCAACATCAAGAGGAGTCTGGTGCTGGGCATTCTTCGATTTTATCCCTCCCTGGCACAGCGACGGAGAGTTAATTTGACTAACATGATTAAGAAGCAGACTAACGCTGTGTCGCATAAAGTGCATCGCAAAACGGTGCAACATCGTTTGGCCCCTGTCATCAGCATGCTCAATCACCCGCCGCCGCTTCTCCGCATCCACATGACCAAGCACATACTTGTTCAACAACTCGGCTATTCTTACGTCTGCAGTTTCATCAAAGGGTGGCTCTGTATGCGCCAACAGGGCAAAGATTCCCCATCCCTGCTCCAACGCAAAGCGATGTGCCACCTTCTCCTCAATGTCTGCACCCAGGGAGAGAAGCAGCTCCATCAAGTCGAAATTTCTGCGTGCGGCAGCCGTGTATAGCAGCGTGCGACTTGTCAATTTGTCTTTATGGTTGATATCGGCACCAGCTGCGCTGAGAATCCGGACGGTCTCGTAACATATGACGTTATCCTCACAAGGGCGGTCGATTGCTTGCGTTCCGTACTCATTTTCTGTGTGTATATTTGCTCCACCCTCCAGGAGCGCAGTAACAACATCGCGGCACCCTCCCAGAGTAGCCATGATTAGAGGCGAGTAGGGCTCGATGGTCCCATCATAATATGTGGTGCTCGGGGTTGTCAGTCGTTCCAAGTCTCCGCCTAGAGACTTAATAGCTGCAACGGTTCGCTTCAACTGACCTCGGCTCATCGCTGGGCTATCCTTGAAAGGCAAACTGGAAAAACGGATACCTGTCAGGGTTCGACGGATGTGACCGGCACTTAGCCTATGTAGTACAGTTAAACCCTCATCGTCTACTGCATTAATCTGGATAGTTCTACCCGAGGACACAAGATACTCAAAAATAAAGGGATCGTGATCCATCGCAGCATAATCAATAGGACTTAGACCCAACGGCTGAGTTTCCGGCAAGGCGTATAACTCTTCAGGCGGATCGCCATCAGATAAAAGCCTCACTCGATTGTCATACCTGTAGGGGTCCGAACCGTCACGTATGTCCAGTTGGGCCCCAAGATCGATAAGGACTTTTATTGTGGTATGGCTCTTAGTAGCAACGGCCCAGTGAAGAGGTGTTCCGGAGGGAAGATGGAATGGAAAGTGAAGAAAAGGCACCGGTTGAGGAATCACGGCATTGATATTAGCCCCGCTACTGACCAGTCGATTCGCTACAGTAGATTGGAGGGCTGAGTCGAATGCAAATAGCCAATGCAAACATGTGATGCCGAACTCGGTACACACCACAGAAGCATTGGCGCCACGGTCGAGCAACTCGGCAGCAATATCCCAGGATCCGCGAGCGCAAGCTAGGTAGAGGGCCGTCTCTCCCTCTTTTGTCCTCTCCTCGATATCGAAACCAACTCCGGCAGAAGTGATATAATCGTTCAGTTTCTCTAAGGTTCCGAAAGAAGCAAGCCCAGGCAAGCCATCCACGGCTTGGTTGGCGAGATAGTGTGATGCGTAGCCCCCATGGGCCCTAAATTCTTGAATTGAGGCAGGCATTGACTCTGGGCCAAGCAGATCCAACTGGCGTCTCGCAGAAATTGAACCACTGGCAACAGCTGTCTGAAGCCATTTCATAACCTGTGTAATTCGGTCGCTTGGGATCTCCCCGTAGTACCATGCTAATGCTGTTGGGGCTGCTGCCCTTGCTGGTTGGTATCCTCGCGTAGCTGCAGTCAGCAGAAGGTCTAGGATTGCCTTTTTCTGGGTTGCCGTCTGGGTCTGAGAGCCGGTTGAGAACAGAAAAGTGGCGAATATGACCTCCGGTAGGAGGGCTTCTCTTGCAACCGCAGAGGATGAGGACAGCCCGGAGAGAAAATACCAGCCCAGTCTGGGTATTTCCCATGAATATCTATGCCTTTGCGTCAGGTCATGGGGATTAAAGACATGGTCGGGCAGACTATTGTCCAGCTTGGCGTGGGAGGGAATCGGGAGGTGTTCGGACATAGTATCATCGTCTTCAGAGTCTTCTGCCGCCGCGGCGCCAACCCTGTCCCATCTGTCAACACATCTGGCTAATGAATAATGCTTGATAGAGGTGAGAATACCCATACCGCCGTAGATTTAGGATAAGTTGGTCACGCGATTCAACCTCGCTGGCATCGAAAAGCCCCTCACTCTCGCTAAAGAGCCGTTCCGCGTTCTCTGGTCTCTCATCTGGATTCTCGTTAAGCAGGGCAGGGAACGCTGTTCGTGCTTCAGATAGGAGAAAGGCCATGGTAAAGCTTGTGGCCTTTTTAGTCTCGCTTAGCAACCACTCGTGTCTGCCTTGGGGACTCATTGGAGGGGGAGGGGAGGAGTTCCCAGACGTAAAGATTGTCTTCCAAGCAACTAACCCGAATGAATACATATCAGCCTTCTTCATTCCATTTACGGTGAGACACTCCCCCCGTTCTACCTCTGGAGCCTGCCAGCCAGGAGTCCCCCCCAGCCGAGCCACAGCCTCGCCGGCAATTGATAGGCCAAAGTCAGCTAGCTTGGCAACAAGACCATCTCTCTGATCAAAGATCAAAACGTTGCGAGGCTTGATGTCCCCATGAATCACACTACACTGATGGATGGCGTCGATGGCGGCTGCAATGTGGGAACATAAATGGTATGCTTGCCAGGACGAAATGGCCTGCTGGTCGAGGACTTGCTCGAGATCAGACAAGGCCATTTCCATGATGAGCGAGATTGGATGGTGCAGGCTATACATGTCGAATGACCACGCGAGTAATCGCGCAATGTTTGCGTGATTTCGCAATGCGGGTACTGTCAGCGATCTAACTTCAAGGCAAATATCTTCGAGATGTCGCTTGGCTTGCCCGTCTGCCATGTTGAGCTGTCTGGATGCGTCCAGGTGGAATTTGGGTTGTTTGACGGCGACGGATTCTAGCACGAAAGAACCTCCCTCGGATCGAGCCATCCTTTGCCTGTATACTACAAACTGAGCGCCTTGCCCAATTTGTTTCTTCCCAGGTATGAGGTTCGCTGGTCCAGGGACGCCTGCCGCCTCCAGTGCCCTGCCGATATCATAGAAGGCCCTGAGATCATCCGGGACTTCATCAATAGCGAGGTGATGCGTTCGCCATGATCCACTGGCGGAAGCACTGATTGGCACCCTTGATGAACGCACCCGGTTACTAAAAGAGCCCGATGAGGCCGAAGATGCGCTGATATCCGTTGCCATCTTGTAGATATTGCAACCTAATGGAGCTGAGAAAATGCTGAAACACTGGAGATCGCAATGCACTAGGCCGAACAACACTTTAATTTTCAGTGTTAAGGTGGCACGCAATAATTGGCCAACTCCTCTCTTTGATTCTCAGCCTGCCTGTACCAAGCCCAAGTGACACCAAGGCGGTAATACAATATGCATGATTGGTCAAACTAGCCCCGCTGAGGGGGCATGATCTGACCTGTTCACTTTTCACGTAGAATGAACATTCTTTCGTGTTCCTCAATTAATATTGTTGAGTAGTCCCCCTGTGATATGCTGCCGGACCTTGACCAGTAATACATCCATTATTGACACACCGCCTAGCACAACAGCCTTTTTTTAATTTCATTTCATCGCCCATAGTTTGAGCTGCTAGTAATACTGCCCAAATGGAGCCGGGCAGCAGCCCAAACTATGTGGATCAACTCAACAAAGGCCTCAAGGCTTTGTGTCACGGATATACTAGTGTGAGCGTCTTGGTCCTATATTGGCAAGATGGAGACGAAGGCTACAAGAAGGAAGGACAAGCTGTCCGCCAATTGTTCGAAGAGTTATTCCACTACAGCGTGACTGAGTTCGCCATCCCCACTGAAAAGAGCATCTTCCACTTACGGGCGACCATCAGTCAAAAAATCATGGACCTTGCCGAGCCCTCTCTTCTCATCATTCACTACGGGGGCCATGGGGACAGAGACGACGACAAACACAGCAACCAAGAATGTAGATCGGTGTGGGCCGCGTGAGTCCTTTGGATATTCTTCTAACTCCATGCATTCCACTTTTTCTAACAGCGTCTCAGGCATCAGTCCGGAGGACCGACACTAGACTGGTGGAGAATACAGGATGAAATCAAAAATTGTGAGTCCGACAAGATGCTCCTCTTGGATTGCTGCTATGCGGCTCAAGCGGCGCGAGACCGAGATACAGCCAATGGTAAATTCGAGATCCTGGCAGCAGCGGCCATGGGTGTGAAAACGCCGGCACCTGGTGACAGTTCCTTCACCCAAATTCTCATCAAGGAAATGGAAAGCACTGTTCGCCGTGATGGTTTTATTGTTGCCAAGGATCTCCATGGGCAGCTGTGTCACCGCAGCCGCAAGCTGTATACAACCCCCGTTCATATCCGTCTTCAGCCTGGAAAGAAATTAATTCGCTTAAGCCCTCTATCGGCAAATACCGCCCTGGATGAGGGAAACGAGGCAGTTAGCCCATTTCTAAAGATTATTATCAAGATGAGGGAAGAGCTGAACTATGAAAGTACAGTAGAGATGGCTGAGTGGCTCAAAGATGCCCCTCGCAACGTTTCCGGCCTCAAAGTGTTGGAAAAAACCGAATTCATCGAGAAAGCGGTGCACAATGTTAACCAAGGTAGCAAAGAGTTCACGAAGCAGCTCAGGCCGGGAGCAAAGGAAGAAATTGGGCATGCTTGGTCCAAGATTGTTGCCTTGGTCAACCAGCATCATGAGTCTTTTATAGGGGGCATAGAGGACGAGGACAAGGAGAAGAGACGCCGAGTTTTCGACCTTGTGAAACGACTGGATGCTGAAAACAATTACGTTGTGGACTTGGTGGAGAGGCACATTCTTACCGCCCCAAACATCGATGAACCTGATGTTCTACAAGGAGCCGTCCAGGACGATACCATGCAAAGTCTGGGGATATCCGATCAGCTACACATGCGTTGCATAATCTCTTCAGCTAGCCGACCTTGCGAACCGGAACCATCCCGGTCCTCACGCGGCCAAATCGGCGAGGACATGCACTTCGAGATCAAGCATTATGGCTCTTATATTGATCCGCGAGAAAAGCCAGGCCTGGAGGAACGTGCCCGTCGTCTGTCTGAGCTGCTGAAAGCGCCCAAAGATGCAGGGTTTCGTACGCTGCATTGCACAGGATATGAAAACGAAGAGCTTACACACCAATACCGCTTCAGTTTCAGTATCCCCGAGAAATTTCATGGTTTTCAGAAAATGAGTTTAAACGATGTGATTGTCTCAGCAAAGGGCAAACGGCGTCCATCGCTCAACGACAGACTCAGAATCGCCCACATACTCGCCAGGGCTGTCCAGAAATGGCACATAGTCGGTTGGGTCCACCAAGGCATCAGTAGTCACGACATTATCTTTTTTAGAGACAAGACGACTAAGAAAATCGACTACTCGGAGCCATTCCTCCACGGCTTCGAATTTGCCCGACCAGACTCGGATCCTTCCATTGGTGTCGGCCGCGCGTTGGATGATATAAAATTCAACATCTTTCGACACCCAGAAAGACAGGGCACTGCGCGCAAAGGTCACCAAAAGAAACATGACCTCTATTCTCTGGGAGTTGTGCTACTTGAAATCGGCCTATGGCAGGATGCTCGCGACATTGTCCGGTCGAAGCCTGGGGTTACTCTTACTGCCGCAGATCTTCAGACCATGCTTCAAAAAGACTGCCGGGACCGCCTGGCTCACTTTATTGGTACTTCGTACCAGGCTGTTGTTGATATCTGTCTATCTTCCGATTTTGGGGTTGATGTCGACGATACACATGGATCATACCTAGCGAAGGCGTTTCAGGCGAAGGTGGTGGATGAACTTGCCAAGGGCGTGACATTCTTATATTAAGTATTTTTTAAAGTTCTTATTACCATGCCTACTTGCAGCATCCGCCACCTGGGGTTTCGTTTCCAACTGTAAATGCTACGAGTACCGCCATGTAACTGTTGTTTTTCGGTTTCGTATGCGGTTAGCTCCCTTCCCGACTCAACTTAAAGGTCATTTGCTTGCTTACCTTGCGCCAGAGGCAAAGACTTCAACTGTCCTTGCTCTGGTGAAAAAGGCAACCACGCAAAGAAAGAGGATGGCCGAGAAGACACTTGCGGCCATGCGACCACCAGAACTCGAGATTCTGGGGAGTATGAGGGTTGGTGTCAGGATGATGAAACTGGAAGCGATAATTGCGAGGACTCGGCTGAGCTGCCGCATTCTTCGACCAAGCAAAAATATATTTTCGTCCATTGTAATCCTGTAACGCTTTTTACGCAACCCGGGGAAGTACTAGCAGATACGGAATTAGACTCCGCAATAAGGTTGAAATAAGACGGGACCTGTTACCCAGCCAATAGTGCGATCCAACCAAAAGGTGCAATCCTCTACCACTGACTCGCTCAAGGTGATTGCGGTATCTGGTGACCCTGTGAGATTCATCAGGTCCTCGTTCATGTCAAGGTATTTCAATTCTCGGCGGCTCAAGGACCGTGTGCCTGCCGTCCATCGTCGGAGATTCTCCTTGTCACGGTCCCAGGACTCGGGTAGGGAAAGGACTTGGCGACACCGCTCTACTAATTCGTCTGATTATGAGAGATGTGTAAGTTTTCAAAGGTACAGATGCAAGCACAGGGTAGCCTTTTTGGCACTTGTTTGTTATTATCGCACCATATTCAGCGATGGCAGTTCCAAGGTCTCGCAAGACTTGGAGGCGTTCCAGGTTGTTATCTCGACGCATGGACCCAAGGAAAATTTCGTGATCCTCACATGAATCAAGGCTGTCGAGCCTCTCCTCAAGGGCCGAAATCTCATCTTGTTTCCGCAGCAAGAGCCGCATCCGTACCCTCGTAAATCGACGGAAGTTTTGGAACGAGGGGTGAGCGCTAAGGAACGCGCTGTAGCGCGGATATCCCGAGCGGTATTTGTCCACTAAGATGATGAATAACTCATTAGACACCTAGGTGTGTCGGGGCAAGTACGATTCCTGAGGGTGGGATTCTTGCATCTTACAGGATTCAGTTAGGTCCATGTTGCCATATGCATGTGCTCCAGATATTTGCTCATTTCTGGCTGGGTGGAGGCTTTATTTATACATCATATAACGCCCAAATCTTTCTAGTCTTCAGAGCTGAAATGCGGGTTGATTGTGCACCTATTTGATCAAAGTGGATGCTCCTACTAGAGAACTCGTTTGCCGCATGGCTGCCTAAACGTAGTCAGCTCAAAGCGCTGCACTTTTCACTGCCCTCTTTGGCACAATACCACGGTTACTTTTGCCGTCATTGGCCCTGGACACTCGAGGCAGACTTCAGGCTCTGTGCTGCCCAGTCAAAGCGCGACGTGTTGGGCACTGTTGCAGGATACATCTCTGGCATGATTGGTCCCGTGCACTTTCGGAACCCCGCCAGGGTAATAGTATTACTTTTCAGGCACATCTGTGCCTTTGCTGACGTGGCCTGAGTTGATGAGCAAATGCATATTGGTGCCTCGGGTATAATAATTATACTCCATCTCTTCAGGTTGGGAAAGAATGAGAGAGCCCAGCTTCATCTCATTATCAAAAGCAACACGTCCAAGTATAGCCAGATTCACAATGTCTTCCAGCCAAGACAAACAGGTATGTAGTTGGAGCTCCGTCACAGCTATATGCCCACAGTAAATAGAGTAAATAGGGAAACAACATTAGTCAACACGAAGAAGAGGGCAAATTTAGACCACGAGTAGGAGAATATCCCCAAGTAAGTCAACTTTGACTCCTTCTCGCCCGACAGAAGCATACGCTTATCATAATTGCGTAACCAATAGGGCAAATTCCACGTCGAGGACAAAGTTTATGCAAATTCGTCTGGGCGAGGACTTCTCGGTCCATATCTTGTAAGCAGTATCACCAGTGACGGCGAATATGTGCTGTGCAATGAAGATGGAACGAAGGTGGAGGGAGGGAAAACCTTTAAGGAGACGGAGCTAGAACACGCCCCGTAATCAAGCATGAGCTAGGACGCGGACGGAAAGGTTATGAATTCATAGCTATTTGGCACTGAGTGGCAATTGCATTCTCGTCCATGTTGGCTCCTGCTATTAGAACAGAGCTAACACGCTATTGGCGAGTGTGTAGCTTTGTAACTTTCTTTTTCTTCAGTCTTCTTCCCCTTTACTTCTTCACCCGATACACCTTGGTCGGGTGAAGAAGCAGCCTTGGCTAAAAATAAATGCATTGCCTACCAACGCCATAAGCACAAGCGCATTACTAAAGAAATATCAAAAGGCAGGCTTGCCTCGAGTTTGTCTTCAGCCAACACGTTAAAAGCATCAACCAACCAGCCTTCCTAAGAACTATTTACACTCAGGTCCTAGGTTATGGGTTTCGCTTCCGCAATACTGGACTGGGTCAATGAGATCTTTCACACACATGGCTCAGAGTTCAGTTACCACAGTGTTGGTTCAAGGGTGACAAGGAAGCGAGAGATATTATTGACAACATGTATCCGCGGGAATTAAATGTCTCGAGAATAGCTGCATAAGTAGAAACATAGATGAAACTAACCCGAGGCATTTTCTTGCCTAGACTCAATCCTTGCTAAACTAACAGCGCAAGCTCTATACAGCCCTCCTCGCTCAAAAGTAGGAATATTCTACGACGAGGAGGTTGCAAACTTGAGAAAAGCTTTTTCTGCTTAAGCAAATTCAAATAACTATACGTGATCTTCCTCTTCTCTTTTTTTCTTACCTCTTTCGGGTAATATATAAAGCTACCACTTGGTATATTTTAAATGGGCTAGGACAGACACTTATAGAGGTCTTACCTTTAAAAGAGATTCCTCAACATGGAAAGTCCCAAGCTCTATTTAAAAAAAAGCTATATCTTGTCTCTGGGCGCTGACAAATCGATTCAAACGTCGCTGGCAAGCAAACATGAACAGTGACACGATATAATGGAACTGCCATTCAGTTCAGGACCAGGTGCGGCGCTATTGCCGCTGTTAAATATACTGCGTTCAAGTTGGCCGCGTAATGATTCAAATTTAGACACATTGCTCACTTGACTACCTGTTGGTGCTCAGTCGAAGGGTTTTATTTTCTTCTTGTATCATAACCTAGGCATTGTCTACGAACAACTATGCAATGCCAATAGGACTGGCTCTGGTTGTGAATATTTGGGAATTGACCTGAAAATTTAGATCTGTACCAAACCAGACTGAAAATCGTCTTCTAAATCTCTTTGCTAGATACACAGCCTCAAACTAGGGCTGCCTCGTAATTTTATTAGTGTAGGAGAAATACTAGGTCTCTTTGCCGTGAATCCCTTTTTTCTAACTTAGACCTAGCCTATGTAGCTTCAGCCTCCAAGGCAAAGAGCTATGCCTTGCTGTACTACACTATACTATGCGTTATACTGGAGAAGATAGCTACATTTGCCCCGGGTCTAGACTGGACTGGTATAGTAGAGTTATGATGTGGCAAGGTTTTAGAGCAAGCCGCAAATTATAGCGAACTAATGGAGCATCGGCCCATCCTTAATTCTTGGGTCTTTCTTCAGATAGAGAGTTTAATCAAGCAAACAATCATAAAGAATGAACATTGTTCCGTTTCATTACTGACTAAAACAGTGGTTTTTCTGTTAAGACATGCGATTCCAGTGTATGCTAGGGCGGCGACTCACCACCAATCCGTGTAAATTATTTAAAATCGAAAATGTTAATGCAAAATGAACTGAGTTCTTTCTTTAGTACAGAACAAACTATTTCTATAGTATATAAAGTTTCAAACCTCGATCCTTGGTTTAAAGACTACCTGTTGACTCACGTTCTTATTATAAATCGTGCATCGTCGGGGTTACGGTGTTTACACGGGGTCCTTGACTTCCCGGCAAGCCGAGTCCAACTGGCTAATAACAATGTCTAGGCAGTATGCCAAGAACAACAACCGGTTAAATGCAGTCCAAAACCCTATTATAGCCAGTGTGTCTTATGCAGCGCGTTATATAACTCCTTCTCTAAGACGATATATAACTCCTTCTCTAAGACGATATATAACTCCTTCTCTAAGACGAGGGGATCTGACCCATAACCCTCACGCCTCCAGGGGCAGTAAACATAAAGGCAAGCCGTACCCCCTCACGTATCATCCACTTGGCTGGCCATGTTGGCTTCCACGATGGCTCCTTCCGGCATCATTTACGTGGGTTCTCATATCACGGACCCTGCGCTCAGCCAAGATCTCCTCAACAGGTGGTACTACGAAACCCACTTTCCCGAGATCTTCGCCATCCCAAACGGCCCCCAAGTGGGTTTCCGCTTCAAGAACGCCAAAGAGTCTGCTACCTTTCATCATCTCACTCTTGTCCCATTGCCTAGTCTTGCACTGGTTGATTCCCCAGATTTTACAAACGCAAAATATACCTATGACCTACTCCCTAAATCCCATCTCGAGCTGGCTGAATTTGACATCCGCTACTACGAGAAGGTCCGGACCTTCGAGGACCAGGTTCCCAAGGACGGCCGTATTGGAAAGTGCTTGGTCGCGATTGATATAGACTCTGATAAGGGCGATGAGGCTGAGAAGGACTTTGACGCCTGGTATAATCTGCAGCAGGCAGATATGCTAAGCGTGATTCCGGGATACCGCCGGACCACCTGCTACAAGTTGAAGGAAGCGCCAAGCTTTTCCGCTACGAATTCAGGCGACGTGCCCAGATACCTGGCTCTACACGAATATGATAGCACAGATGTTAAAGCAGAGCATGTAAAGTTGTGCTTAAAGACCGAGTGGAACAACACAACTCTCGGCGATTCCAGGTCGTTTGTAAGAGACATTTGGATTACTATCCACGAGCAAGGCAGAGAAGGATTCGGACTATAAGCACGGTTTGACGACTTGGAGCTCTAGTATGCCTACATGATCGCTGGAGAGTCGTGATTGATGTGATTCGAGACATGGAAAGTCGCTAGTCCAATTATATCGATCAATAAGAGTGACATTAATTAAATCTAGTTGAATGAGGTTAATCGCTAATCTTTATATGCCTATGGCGTCCCAATATATTACTTGAGCGCGTCTAATTACTTAGTACAAGTGCAATGGCGTTGTCCAAAGCGATGCTAGTTTTTTCCCTGTCTGTTTGTTGTGTTCCTCATAATCTTATAGCTTAGTATTGTAGAAAGCAGGATGGCGAAATGTTCGGTGCGAAGGTATAGATAAATTTGAATAATTATAGATCGCGGGAGAAGCGCTCATGGAAAGTGGGAAGAGTAATACGCTTAGTGAAGAGCTTCTAACTCGGTTTTCTTTTAGCAGAGAAGGTATAGCCCACAGAGGTGAAATGACCTCTTGGGATAAAGTTTGATATCCGGTCTATCTAGATTACTAAAGCCTTGGTCCGAATAGGAGCGGCAAGTTAAAGATAATTTTCTGAGGAAATAACTTCTTGGCCCAACAACAAAAGGGATGGCTCTTCACTCCTAATTCACTCAAGAAAGGGTATGTAAGAAACGTGGAAACTATATCTAGAAGACAACCGCCCCCTGGCATTTCCACCAAAGAAAAAGCGAAAACGCCCAAGTGCCACTAAGGTCACTTAGAATTCCAGACAGTTACAACCTGCGCAGTCATCGGTGCTGCCTGAAGTGAACCCGCAGTAGCCAGTCCATTTGCACTTGCTATCCGTGCACTTTTTCCGATCGCAAGTTTCACCCTTTCTCGCTCTAACTATACAGACTTTACCAGCTCGTTCCTCGAGAAGAATGTCTCGCAATTGGAGCCAAGAGTCGGCAAATTGAGCTGAATTCGGATCAGATTACTTAACATAAAGCGAGGCTGTGGCTCAGTCAGATGTGGGAAAACATACTACCACGCCGCGCAAATTCACGGACAGCATCAGCCCTTTTAACACGAGCAACAGAAAGAGTTGCAGAGGAAAGGATAGTAAGACCAAGGAATATCTTATTGAAAGAAACCATTTTGAAAGTACAAAGGTTATAAAATGGTGAAGATCAAAGTAAAAGTAAATTGTCGAACCCAAGAGGTTATGAAGAGTCAGATGTTTGGAACTGCACTGAGAGATTAGTGATGGGAGATTCTGAAAGTTGAAACAGCAGATTTTTTGCTTTTAAGTCCTAAAATGAGAATCAGTCGGGCATATGCTAATTTGGTAATATTGTTGTTGGTCTGGTCTGCTCGGCCAACGAATTTAGAGCACTGCCACCAACAACTATCTTGCTAATTCCATTTGGCCCCCGTGGCTCCCCAAAGGCTTCGAGCAAGGTAGATGGATATAATTGAAGATAACCTTGGCAGATTACTTGCCCAATATACTTTGCTCTTCCTCGACATACAGTGTTTAGGAACAGAATCCTTGCCAAATGCTCCTCGAATCATGCCACGCCTCCTCAAGATATACTTTTTTAAAAACGGTATTCCCAACCAACAACTTACAGAATCCTGTCATTGCCATTACTAAAGCATATTTCCGACAATAGATTTTCAACTCAATAGCCAGCTCGTAGGTATCACCTTTTCCTCGGGGTTTATTTCCAATAACAGATTTTCGAACTAACAACTAACAGTAATAGTAAGTAAGGGAGCTGTACAGCTGCTGAAAAAAAAAAAAGGGGAAATTCCTAGATACCAGTAATTTAATAACTTAATACTATACCCAGGTATTATAATATAATAAACTTCAGCCTTATAGCTATAAGCCTTATACCTAGCTATATCTAAGATTTAATATTAAAATAGCTATATTTATATTATATATAAGGTTTATTAATACTAAAGATTATATCTAGTAGTAACTCTTTTATTAGTATAACTCCTTTTATAAACCTTAAAATACTAATTTTTATCTATAAAGACTGCTATTATTAGCCTGGTTCTAAATAAACTATATAGTTTAAGTCTATCTATACTTATAATAGTATTAATAATCTTTATAAATTACTATACTTAAATAATCTAAGTATTATATATTACTACTTATAGATAAGCTAAGTATTATTACTACCTTTATTACTATATATACTACCTTTACTATTAGTTAAATTATTTAACTTCTCTGCTAGTATCAGTATACTCTAGTTTTTATAAAGACTTTAAATATCTAACTAAGCCTGTACTTACTCTTACCCGGTCTGCTAGTAACTAAATATACTCTGAACCTTAATAATAGTTATTACTATAATAAAGAAGAGAACTAAATAGAGGAAGCAGGTACTTACTATAGTACCTATTATTTAATCAGGCCGGCTGAATAACTAAGCTTTAAAGATCTAGCCTAAGGTTAATACTAATAACTATAAACTTATTAGACTAGTTAAAATAGTTAGAAAGATTAAAAATCTCTTTAAACTTAGTTTTAAATAGACTATTAGTTTCTTTTAACTTAGATCTTAGATCCTTAGTTAAAATAATTCCTTTAAAGAGGAGTATTTTAATTAGATTAATATTAAGATAAAATATAGTAATTAGCTATTTTTTATTAAATATAAAAGTAATTTATTAAGATATAGTAATTATAACCGCTGCTACTTATAGCTACTTTATATAAAGATAGCTATTAAGGTTACCTGGGTTAGAAAAAATATAACTGGGGAGGAGAGAAGGAAGGAAGGTAGTAAGAGGGATAGATAGCTAGGCCAGCTAAATACAAGCCTACTGTCTCTCTTAAACATACAAACGTATATATATATACCTGTCCTCGTAGCCCCCCCCTAACAACTAACTAGGTAGGTTATAGATCCTAACTTTGCCTCGCGGCATATTTCCAATAGTATTTTTACATGCCAACAACCAGGTCGTAGATCCCATCATTCCTCGGGACATGTTTCCAAGAACGGAATAGTTGACATGGTCCGAAGAATCAGGCCGTAAGTTGCATCGAACCGTCTTTCCAAAATGCAACTCTGAACCAACAGGCCAAATAGCGCAGCAATTTTAAAACCTTTCTCTCCAATCGGGGGCAATTTACTGCTTAGAATGACCCACCGCTAATCAAGCCCGGTTCGACATGCGACATATGACGCCGAGGCAATCCCGCTCTCCTTGACGAGGACTGTCATTTGCTGAAGCGAGCGATATTCAACAATACTCGAGGTAGAAATCAAAACAAAAGAGTTATTCTATGAGGAAATATAGAGAAGATCGGTTCCAGAATCAACATTGAGCATGGTCTCCAAGTTATTACATTATTCGTTGAAATCCTAAGGCTCCAAAGTAGAATCGACAAAACCAAGCGCGCCACAGCTGGAAAATTTAGGAAACGTAAGCCAGTGCTGAAGGGAGAGAAGATGCCTAGTAGCTCTGTTTAGTCATAAATGACTGAACTACATAACAGTATTTTAGAGTCTAAGAGGTTGATTACATGCTTTCTCCCTCGTTATCAAATACACAATTCAAAATATAACGCCTTCTAACAACTGGGCGGGTTATTGCCTGCAGCAGGAGCCAGCGGTACAGGTGTTAAATCGAGGAATGGCCAATCAGTCGTTTAAGGGGCGAGGAAGTGCTATGCTCATTCAATCTCAACACCAGTCTTTGCTGCCAGCCGTCCAGACCTGCGTGTTGGCCTCGAAGGCCCACGGAGTGGCCTGAACAAAGCCCCTGGCTTCTCGGGTATTCGAGGTACCATGAGCTCATCCCGCGTACGTAGATACATGTTCGGTATCTGAAACTGAAAAATAGCATCCAGTTGTTGGAAAACCCACCACAAGGCTGTGTAGGTATTATCAATTAAATCACCCTCCTGCAGTATTTCTGGGTGCTGCTGGGAAAATTCATATACTTGTTGTAGCTTCTTTCGGTAATTTGCAACGGAGGCTTCATTAAAAGCCTTTCCACGTTGTATATCGGTGAACAAGGTGGAGAAATCGATCTCGCTTGGTGACGATCTGAACATGTCCCTTCTATCTGGTGTTTCGCCGCAGAAGACTCTCTGTGCCTCGACTTCAAGGGGGGTATTGTCAGGATCGTCCCATTGAGCGACCACAACCATTTTCTGGAGAGAAATGAAAAGGCCTTTGGTAAACTCCATAGTCTCCAGGAACTTGGTGAAGGATCTAGGAAAGAAGATTGCAATTTGAATAAGCTTGCAGAATCCATCGTCGATGCTTCGTATTATCTCTCGATCAAACCAAATATCGCGAAAGAAAAATATATATCGATCGAATCGCAACCATCCATAATTCTTGGTGAATGTGTGTGACTTCTTCATAACAGATCGTGCCTCGCTGCATGTGTCACCCACATTTCGGGGAAAGTGACCCACTAACTTAACGCGCTCTCCATCGCGAATGAACGTGATTACAGTCCAGTGTGAAAGAGAATACTCCCAGACCGCAAGACGAATCTCCACGGGAAGCTTGGGGAAGAGGGGAAAGCCTGGATCCATAATGATGGAGGAAATAATGTTAAAGAGAGCGTGGCAAGGCCAAAGACAAAGATGAGCTGCGATTCGTGGTGAAATTAAAGAAGCTGAAACTCAAGGTGAATAGTAGTACTCGGAATGTCGTCCGTGAGATTTATATTGCGTCAATTATCTGTAATTAAATGGCTCATCTATTTATAGAAGAAAGTTACGGATAAAGAAATATCTACTGTATAATAATGACAGGGCCCGTAGCACCAACAGGTCACCAATGCCAAGCTGTCCTGTTGGTCCGGTCAGGCTGAATTTGGCCCCCTCGAGACTCACAGGATCCCCACATGGTGTTCAATGTTGTGTACCATCGCTTCTTGTCTGGTAGCGTCGTCTGGAATACTCAAGTGGCCAGCACAGGCTTCCTATGCAGTTTCTCACCTTTATCTCATCTCGGTTGACTGAAACCGACATTAGGACCTGTCTTAGAACATGACCAAGTCCGGGACTACACCATATGAAAGGTATCTTAAATTCAAATCTCACCCAACCTATTGAATAGCGGTCACCTACCACATCAGACAAGAGCTTTGTCCAAAAGTATTGCAAGCTGTGCTTACAAACAGGTGTACTTATTTGCCTGGCTGTTCTTTCTTCTTTCAGTATGTTAAAGGCTATAATTACCACTTTGTTGGCACTTAAAATGGCTCATTCTGTTGGTATTACACTTCAACGCGCCCATTGGGTACCTACCGCGATATTTCCAGTTCAACTGTTGCACTTGCGTGGTGAAATATGTGTTGGTGATTAGAATGGCCATTATCTTCTCAACGTAGCCCAAAAGCGTGATGAGTCTATGGCCGTCGTAGTAAGCAGACTGAACTTGGTGTTGGAAAGTGCATGTAAGTTTCAATTTCTACGTTGTCTAACCATCAAGTTGATTTACATCCAAAGTTCAGAGAAGACATGATGATTGCAATTTAGTTCAAATGCGTGCGTGTTACAAAATAGTTCGAAATTGAGAACAGTAATAAAGCGATCACCATGTTGACCAGTTGCTGAGGTAGGTGAATTTCGGAACAGTCTCAGGCCGCTGCCGAAATCATGCCAACTTTGTACAGTGACCACGTTCTCTCCAAATGCATGGCGTCTACTCACGCGGCTTCACTCCCTGAGGAGTCGAAAATACATCTTCGCGGTCAACCGCCGCCTTGATGCCTTCCAGCCTGGAGAGATTGGCACCCCAATACTGTTTCTGGGGGCTACCCTTGATCCGCAGATTGGTGTAGCCGGCGTAAGACAAGAAGTTTTCCGGCTTGCTGTTCTGGTAAGTGAGAACTGCCTTTTCGACAAAGTCATGGATGGTGCTAGTCGTCTCGGAGCCACTTCTCGCGTACAGGGCGAAGAAATAGGCCAGATCGCGATGAGGATACGACGTGGCCCCGGCAGCCGCATCGTTAGCAGCGCCTCCGTACAGATCAACCAGGACGAACCAGGCGTCAGTGCCGGACTTGGCAGTCTGGAGATGCTCGAATACGGCGTCAATGGTCGAGTTACTCGGGAGGGTAGAGTAGGTAACGGCAGTATCCTTGGCGTAGAAGTAGGACTGGTCAGGAAATAAGTCTGAAATGCTCTTGAATGTGGCATCCATGTGTCCCATCCAGGTGAAGTCAGTTTTCAAAGTTCGGTTGGTAATACCGGGAATCTGGGAACCGAAGTCAACGCCTGCATAATCTGACTTTGACCCGAAGAAAACGCCGCTAATCAGAAGTGTATCTTTACTGATAACTGCGACAGATGACAATCGACGATCAAGATTTCGGTCGGTAGTGATACGGTGGTAGGCCTTGAAAGCAGCAGACAAGTTCGCCGAACTTGTGGAGGAGATAGTATAGGAGAAGTTAACGACATTATCTGGTTCAGGTTTAGTTTGGAAGTCGAAGCTAGTCACGATGCCAAAGCTCGCACCGGCACCTCGAATCGCCCAGAACAAGTCCGAGTGCTCTTTCTCAGAAGCATGCACGATAGTTCCATTCGCTAGAACGACCTCAGCGCCAGTCATAACATCAATCGAAGTGCCCAGGAGACGACTGTGAAGCCCAAGACCGCCGACGGTGGCATGGCCTCCGATTCCCACGGTGGGAGAAGAACCATGAGGCATAAATCTCTTTCCATTGGCATGGAGCTTCTCGCAAACGTCTTTTAGGCGGTTTCCGGCGCCGACCGTGGCAATGCCCGCCGAATTAACTTGAACCTGATTGAGATTCTTCACATCAATGATTACTGCGCCATCTCCCGCGCCAATACCTGTTCCAGTCAGTCTCGAACGACCATATGCCTCCCTAAGATACTCACATTTGTTTGTATAATCATGTCCACCACTTCTAGCCTGTACTCTGCGATCATGTTTGGAGGCACAGGTAACAATTTTGGCAACGTTGGAAGCCTCCGTTGGGTAGGTGATGGCAAAGGGAGCCCATGGAAAGTTGAGATTGTAAGGTCGAACATGGCTAGACTGAAAGCCATCATCGCTCGAGAACTTTACTTCAGCTATATTCCCACCGACAGCATTCAGCAAACAGTCCTTCAGGGCATCTACAGAGTTCGCCCTGGCAGAGTAGGAAACTCCGACTGCCAAGACTGAACTGGCATGGACAAGCCACAATAGTAGCCTCATGGGCAACTGAGCCTGTTTCGCCATTGATCGAATGCTGAAGAGTTGTTGACAAGGTTACTTGAGTGTGAGAAAGATCAGAGATGTTCGTTTGAAGGATGATGATATGATATCAGAAAAGATGGGGGACTCCCTTAAATACTTGTTCCGGAGAATACTATGCATCTTGAGAGCATCACGGACACCTCATGATAGACCGAACTACCGAACGTCTAATGGTATCGCAACGGAGCCCGCAGGGCCCGTCAGCCCTGAATCGCCAAGACCTCATGCATTTGTATCGCCAACGTTCAGCTGGTACTAGCTGGATTTGGCTTGTGACATGCCCAATGAGCAACCATTGCCGGAAGTTCGTCATCTGTATCTTTCCTCGTGACAATGTCCCTGCCATACCATCCCTTGACCCAGGTCACTCAAGGCATCTGGATTTCACATGCAATGACGATAGACAGTTGTTGGTGTCTGAACCCTCGTTTGGGTGGAGCCGAAAGGCCTTGGCAAACCTTGATTCGGCTCGTCCCGTATCAGTACCCTGTCGAAGATATTGCCATTCATAATAGTTCGTTCAACTATGCCGAAGCTAGGCAGACGGTTCATATTTGAACGATCCCACAGTTCATCATGGCTGATGTTATCATAGTAGTTTGGTCAGTGTTATCTCTTGACAATCAAAAATCCTACAATGACATTAAATGAAAAGTCTTACAAAAAAGTGATTTGATCGTTTTACACATCTATCAACTTTCATCTGTCCATACTTTCGTCCTCCTTTCTACTATGTGATTTCTAGGTTTGATCTAGTATCTGATTCATAGTCAATATCTTACCATCTAATAATTTCGCGTTAACCACTTTTTCAGATAGCAAGTTAGGTCCCCTAATATCTCTTAGCTTCTCTAGAATAAAGGTAAGATATAGTCCTTAAATACATAGCTCAAAAAGAATACATAAGACTAAAGCTCTAAATGTCCTATCGCCATAGTGGACCAGAGCAGTAGGGGCCTCTCGGTCAACTGCAGATGGAGCTTGTGTCACGCACTAGGTCAGGAGATTGGGAAATCCAAAGACGTGACTAGGTAACCGAAATTAACGACTAATTATAATCACTTAGTGACCATTATACTTATTCACAGTATCCTCAATCATTTCCCGGTATGGCCGAAGCCACGCAGAACAGCAATGTTAGCCATTGTATCTTACAAGTTTTTGATAGAGATTATGTGGCGAGCCGGGAGGTGACAATACTTTGCCACGCTAGGATGGAAGACCTTATAGGTATCTTCTCATGTCTTGCTATTATCTGAACGAGTTAGTGTCTCTTGCCCATTATCATTTCAGAGTAGCAAGACTATCTGCCTACATCCCGCTTCACGTGCCCTCCGCTCGTGTCACCTTCGGAGTCCGAGCCGGTGGGAAGACTGGATCTAGGAATTACTAATTTCACATTAGAGAGCGAGCTCGGACATTCTGCAATGCCGATCTCTTGCATGGCTTATTAAATCATGAATCGTCCCGGAGCCCGCGCGTTCCATTCCAGAGGTCCATCATAAAACTGATGCAAGCCATCCTTCCAGTCCACAGCCCTAATGATAGCCCATCCGCCGTGAAGATACCCTGCAAATGGCAATCAATTGGGCTCAGGCTCTGCAGCTTACGAGCTTGCTTCTAGCTGCTCACTCCTCTGGTAGGAAGACATCCCATTCTCAGCCTCGATTCATCATGGCTAAGAGCCCTTAGGCTACGGACTTTGCTCCGACAGATTAGCCTTACATAACACGTTACTCTTGTCTGATCGAGACACAATCACTCGGCAGTGGTTCCGAGCCTGGGACTTCGGGCGCAAGTATGGTCCTGTTGTAGTGACTGGCTCTGGCCTGGGATTCCTGGGTGCTGCACTGCTAGGTATGGCGCTTCCCCCGCAAACTTCTACCCTCCATCGGGTCAGAGAGTAACAGTTATTAGACGGCGTGGATAGTCCTAGCTTCTCTCTCAATCTCTCCGCTGCAGTCTCAATGGGACTAGTGGTCGTTTATACCGTCTTTTACGTCTTTCCAGTCAATGACAAGCTTCTCGCGGCCCACTCAAGTTTGATCAGCCAGAAGAAGTCTGATGACGCTTCTCAGACTTCAGATGAGATCCGAAATCTGGCTGCTACATGGAAAGGTGCTGATCTAAAACGAACCCTACTCTCGACGTTTGCGGCCGTAGCAGGCTTGATTGCTGCGTGTAAGCAGTAAACAGGTACAAGGGGCAGGAGATGCGTCGTGTATGGTACTGATGCATCGTGTATGGCACTGATGCATCGTGTATGGTACTGAACTGATAAGCCGTCCGTGACGGCAGCCCGCGACGTGGCTCTACCAATTAGATTTGAGATCAGGGACAAGAAACAAATGAATTTGATATCCCCAGTACCAGTTGTACACACTTCATAGCTACACAGTAATCAACAGCAATAGCTTTCCAACTCTAAATGAAGATTCTCTCTAACTTTCTATCCCCAGACGTCAACCAAGATTTCACTTTCCCGCCCCATGTGGATACTCTGGGGAATATCAAGAGATAGACAACTGGTTGAGCACACGTAGGCTCAGGCAACTAGTAAGTATACGCTTTACGTTCCTCGTAGTTGGATCCTCCATTAACACATTTACTGTTAAGGATCAGAATTTGCAAAAGCGATAATTTAGGTTTGATAGAACGACGTGTGAATTTTCTCCGTTCTTACGCCGGCAACACTTTCACATTCATGATTTGACGAAGGTGACAACATAATGTAGCACTCTGATACAACCAGTTCGCTTTCATCATACAAAAGCAATGACTTCTGTCGAGTGTTTGATAATTGTAACAGAAGAATATCCTTTACTCAATTGCTTACCCCAGAGTTTTCAGCTTCCGGAGAGCGCGGACGCCGGCATAAGTGGCGCCCACCGGATAGTTCCATGTCTGTGACCTCATGTACGGGCCGATAGGGTCCATCCGGATGAATGCGCATCCCTGTTTTTCGTTTGCAATGTCCGGACTAGCCAAATTTCGCAAAGTTACAATTGTCCGAAGTCCGAGGGCTCTGGGGTTGTTTATTTGCTGTGATTTCTTTGATCACATGGTCTCCTGATTATTGTCGCCTTGCGCAGTACTATCATGGCAGGTAAGAATGATTTGATGGCGTAGTTCTCTACTTCACTATACAATTTGCTCCCTTCCATCACCAACGGTTTCACTCAAACTAACGCTCTCCTTGGACAGGGATCATCGCGTCGAAGCTAGCCCTCGGGCAGGTGACCAAAACATTCAACAGCCCTATCGCCCGGACCTGGGCCCTTTGGTCCTCGTTTGGAGCCGCTCACCTCTACATAGCCGGGTGTGATGCCGTAGAGTTGCATGGGTTTGGTGTTGGGTCTGTCCGCATTCTCTCCATGTACGGCAACAAGGTCCACGAAACTTTGAAATATATCGACCCCGCCACCCACTCCTACGCATATTCGATTGCCGACTCACCTGGATTTCCAGCCACTGGCTCCCTCGGTTTCATCCAGTTACAAGAACTTACAAAGGGGCAAACGCAGATAACGTGGAGAGGTTTTGCAGATCGTGTTGTACCAGGAGCCGAGCAGTCTTTGAAGCTGCAGTTGGATGCACTATATAGTGATTCTATTGAGAAGGCCCGCAAAGCCTTGGAGCAGTAGTCCATTAGGTATAGCTTAGAGGTTCATTGACTTACTCTATCGTCTGGCCGTGGAGCCCTTGCAGTTTTATGTTGGTGATGTCCGTCTCAAATCGATGGCCAAGCAGGAAGCGAAACGACAAATTGCCCCAGCCTCTGAACAAGAGCAAGCTTGCTGTGGCTCGATCTTTGTTTTCTTTCGACTTAAACTAGTCTATTTAGGATCGAGTAAGATTTTCCTGATGTCGAAACTTCTCTAATTGTATAATGCCTCAGTGTGGTTCTTGTTCTACAGATTCTTTACGGATCTGCTTGGACTTTGATTGGTGAGTCTTGAATCTACCATCATCAGTGCATGAAAGCCGTGCGAGTTTCGAAATATTTAATTCTCACTGGTACGGCTTATCAACAATTCGGATCCAAATAATGACACCGGTTGCTATCACCACAAATCACCTTCGTTATCTCAGACAGGAAATTAAAGATATGGCAAGACAAAATACCGGCACTGATAAGGTATTCAACTTGTCTCGTCAGACGTGTTGACGACCATTTTTGTGGCGTTGAGCAAAAATGTGGAGGGGGGGTGGATAAATTACCGCCTAGTTGATCCCAACGTGTGGCGCGTCCAGACTTTAACTGGATTTTAATGGATGATGGCAATTCTACCTCAAGTTATGACTAAGAGAAGGGGTTCAAACTCAAGAGTGAGTCCGCCAAGCAGATGGGTCTTGAGGCTGATGCTTAATTATTTCATCTATAAGGTCTTGGTGCCGCCGCGAGCCTCAGGCGAGCAAGACACGTTGAGCTTATTTAGTGTAGAACAACCAATCAATTTATTCCAATTAAGTCTAGAAGGCATCCAAAACTCTAATTCTGTTATCAGCAATGTATTGCTCAGAGTCCTTTGCTTGAAACCCCACCGAGGTGATCACCTAAACATCCAAAGAAGAAGAGTTCACTCAAAATTCTCCGTGAAGCCATCATAACCATGTGCTTGGGCGTTCTCAGGCCATTTTCTCTGGGATTGTGCCCTTATAATAGCTCTCCAGTGCATCTTTCACGGTAAGTGGTTTGATATCGGGGAACAAGTCGTTCAAGCGTGGTCCATATCGATAGGTGTCTGCACGGCCCGTGCCCATGAACCATTGAATTGCCGAGGGTAGCCGCTCAGCCATTCTCTTTGTCCAATACTGATACAAAACGTCCCAGCCTTTCAGCTGCTTGAACCGCGTGATGTCTCCGGACTTCAAGTCTTCGAGGTCATTGTATTCCTTTTCAAACTTGGACCCTACAATGGTGTTAAAAAAAATAAGAAAGAGGTAAACACGATAAGTGCCTAGGGAGGTCAACGAACCAGAAGCCTTTTCTGCAAGGTCGATGAACTCATTCCAAGTAAGATGGTCTCCGAACATGTAGAGCCGGCTTGGCCAATGGGCGAGCGACAGGCTAGCCACCACAAAGCGGGCAACATCCAGAGTATGCGTGAAGGACACAGGGACATTTCCATCACCCGGGATAATGGCTTTCTTCTCGTCAAGATCCGCGATATACTTTCCAGGGGTTAAGAAGGTCTTCATTTTGGACGAAAAGTAGTAGTCCAGGAAGAAGCCGTTGTGGAATCGGGTCCACTCGAGAGTCTTTGTCGTCATTAGCAGTCTCTCAATGTCGAGCTTATAGCCGCCGGTATACAGAACGCTCGCCATCCTAATTGAAAGATTAACGAACAGCTCAACAAGACAGAAAGGTTCTCGACTTACTCGTCATCGTAAGGAACGTCAAAGGTGCTAGGAACAAATCTCTTGGTCACCGTTGAGGCTTCTGCCGCACGGATCAGGTTGTGCTGGGAAGGTGTGACCCCATCCGAGATGAAAACATTGGAAATGAGGGTGTGGACCCCCTCAGCCTCGAGAACCTTTGTGATATCCTCAATATCTAGGTAGTCGACAGTGACCATCTTGACTCCGAGCTCTTTAGAAAGGGCTGCGTCAGCCTTTCGGCTGAGGATCTTGACCGTGTAGAGGCTGGGAAACTTCTTGAGCTCGTGCACAATGGCAAGACCCATGCCCCTCGAGCCTCCAGCAACTGCGACGGTGGTAGACATTTCCGATCTGCCCAATGTTAGCTTGCAAATCTTTGGCCAAGAGAATATGGGGAAGCCCGTACATGGAACATACAAAGTGAATAGAGGTGTGATTTCTGGATGTAATTGAAGGAGGATGTCTTACTGATTGTTTTGAGATTAAAAGGTTCAAACCGTTCCAAGGAATTTTGATTTTTTTTATAGTTGGTAGAATCTGTGTTTCGGGCCGTCTTCATAATCCGGCATTGGTTGATTTTCCTGTCTGCTTCGGGCAAGCTGGACTTTTGAGGAAAGTCCGACTGAAAGTGAGGGCTCATGCAGGCAGGACATTGGGCACAGCACGGCCTCTCGTGATGTTGTACGTGTTTGGCTTCTGGTTGGTGGAGAATGGGGCCAACAACGCCAAGAAGTCATTTCACTTGTCGATCTTCATGGGAAGACCGTGGCTGGCGGCACAGAGCCAAGGGTACATCAGTATGTCGGTCAGTTACAGGGAAATAAGGTATCTTTGTGCTATGATCATTTTGTTCTTAAGCTATGTTTTCCCTGGCCTATGTAAACTCGATGCGGGTGGGATTTTACTACAATCCTTCGTAAGACTTCATTATGGTAATCGTTCGTTTGGCAAACAGCAATCGAGACCCAGTCAGACAAGGGGCGGTTAGGGCGGTATCCACTGCGGGGTAGCCAATTCAGATTCCGAGCAACACCATGTCCTACCCTAGAGTAAAGTACGTAGATCCAGATATTCGTAGATAACAATATGAAAGAAGTAATCAGAAAATTTTAGTCAACAGATATTTACTTATCGACTTATTTATTTATTTAATTTATAAAACAGAAATCAGTGGATTTCTCAAAAGAATGACTACTAGTTACGCGTTGAACTGAATATGCATTGGGAATGTTCTCCCATTAAAAACAAAAATAAGCTTGATGGCAGTCAGTGCCTGTAATTAGAAATCACACAATCACGTGATATAATTACTAAGCGAACTAGGCATTACGTCACCAGCTCGAGCGTCCTCCCCTTGAATGCCTTGTCGCGATTGATCAACGCGACCGCGACCGCGACAGCTTCATCAGCAGTAGCTGTATCCCTGCCTTCGCTATCGCGATTGAACAGCTTGACCGCGAAAGCCATTCCCGGCTGCTGCAGCTCTTCCCGTGATGTTCTGTCATGATAGAAAAGCCTGACAGCCACTGCTTCATCTACTCCTCGTGTTCTCCCACGACGGTAAAAAACACGTGATCGAGCGTGGTCCTGCTCAGACTATAATGCCGGATTCCTAGAGCTCTCTTCCCCAGCTCCATCCTCTCCATGATATCGGCTAGCGACCTCTGTAGTCCACTAGAATTCGAAAGCGGAATTTCAACACGCATCTGTCCCCGTCTCTGCACCCCCCGGTCCAGATTTCTGGCGCCCGGAAAGGTGCCCACCATCCACGCCCAGATGGCTGCCATATCCTCTGTCCTAGTGTGGGGAGCGTCGTCGTGTAGGATGTGAGCAACGTACCCGCCGCCGTACTTTTGCCTCAGCTCCTCTGCAGATCCTTGCGCGAGCATCTTCCGGGCGACGATGCCGATGTGACTCGCTAGAGCAGTGGCCTCCTCCATCGAGTGCGTCGTGAGGACGAGCGCTCTGCCTGGCGTGACTCCGGCCAGCACACGCCACATGAGGCGCATGCTCAGGGCGTCCATTCCCGAAGAAGGCTCGTCTAGAAGCAGCACGGAAGGGTTGCCCATGAGTGCGATGCCCAGGGAGAGCTTGCGTTTGTTCCCGCCTGACAGTTTGGCGGCGATGCGGTTGCTAAATTCAGACAAGCCAAGACCGCGCAGCAGCGTGTTAATGTTGTGCATTGGGTCTTGCAGCCCGCGGGCGTCGGCGTAGAAGCGGAGGTGCTCCATGACGGTCATGTTGTCGAGCGGATCAATCTGAGGACACACGCCGAGCTTGGATCTCGCTTCTTGACGATGCTTGAGGATGGATGAGCCGTCGACTATGATCTCGGTGTTTCGACTGCTGGGGGCCACATCACCTCTGATCATGGAGATGCAAGTCGTCTTGCCGGCACCGTTGGGACCCAAGAGGGCAAAGCAAGTGCTCTTTGGCACGGCAAGTGTCACATCGTCGACAGCAGTAAATTTTCCAAAGTCTTTTTGTAGATGGATAGCTTCGAGGCAGCTTGCGTCGGTTGACCAGTGCACATTGCTATGTGACGCATGAGAACTCAGCTCCATCGCTTCCTCATCACTTAGGCGCTCCGCCCTGGTCCGAAGATTGATTGGAAGCTGGCGGGTGTAGCCTGCCTCTTTCCATAACAGTAGACCAAATAGAGCTATTGATTGGAGGCAGAGATAGAGTATCGGTCCGCCATAGACACCGATACTTCCAGGGTAATTGGCCACATGGTCGTCTTGGCAGGAAATCCCAAACATGTTGAGGGAGACGTAAAGAGCTCGGGTCATGCTAAAGGCAGGAGTAAGTAATCCGAGGGAATAGAATATAATGTTCAACGTAGAATTAAGTGACGACGGGTCTGTATTGGCAGAAAAGGTAATCGTATTCGCCACAAAGAAGATGAAATATGCCGCTGCTTGCACTGCGGCGCCAATCGCGAAGGCGTCAAGTTGAGATGAGACGAACAGAGACAGGACGTAACACGATAAGGTCGAGGCAGCCCCGTACAGTAAGAAGACGACAAACAGATACTCAAGGTGATACCACACGCTCGTTGATGCACTCAAGACTATGACGGCGATGGTGCTGACTACTAGAGTGACGAAGAAGTCAAAGGTCAAGTAAGCAAGCCAGAGAGGGAGAGCTTGAATTCCGTTACTGTAGTGCATGGCTCGGATACCCTTAAGTCTTTCAAATACAGGATACAGGCCGAGTAAAGCGGGATATACTGCCATGGCCAAACCGCAGATGGTCGTCACTATGATGAGACTGCCTGTATCGCCGGTAACAGGCGTCATCAGGGGTTCAAAGGTGCTCGCAATAGTCTCATTCAGCAGAAGGTTGTCGATTAGGTTTTGAGTAACATGACCGAATGTGGGCGACTCTTCCGCAAGCCAGACAAAGGTAGGTTCATCGCCCAGGTAAATGGCTCCTGTCAAGTTGCGAAACTCAACTCTGACCTTGTCATGCAACTCGGCCAAGGTGTCGACCATGATGACATCGCGTGGACGACCACCAAGAGCCCTTCCAATGTTATTGGTTGATACTCTGTCTTTGGGACCTGCGATGAAGCGCATGTCGCTGATTGAAAGAGAAGCATGAGTAGCTGGACCCTGTGCGGCATCATCGGGTACACAGCTCGCGACAGATAGATTCCGAAGGAAGATGGTGCAGCAGGACACCGCAACGATAGGAATCAGCATAGAGGCCAAGTGTAATATGGGGTTCCTTCGGAAAAGGGTGAAGCGCTTGTAGAGCAAAATCTTCCATTGTGTGAGTATCGTGGTCTTTCGACCGCTGTGTAGAGCAGACATGTTTCCCTGCTTGGGGCCCGGTTCATACGTTTCATTGACAAATGCGTCCGTCGATTGATGGACTTCTTCCGTAGTTTCTTGGGAAGTCGGCTGTGGCCAGGAATCCTCGCTAGCAACTTTTAGAAAGGCATCTTCTAGAGTTGGCCCGTCTACTTGGTAGTCCGATACTCCCTGAGCCTCTAGCTTTCTTAGCAAGCGACAGGTATTCTGCGGATTGCCGGTAGTAAAAACGCGCTCAGAGTTGTCGGTCGTATCGTCGTGTAATTGAGAACTATTCGACACCAAACCATCGTGAACTCTGATCTTATATCCTCTCCCAAGGCGTTCCTTGAGCTCGATTGGCGTTCCACTCGCCTTCAGTACACCATGTGATAGTATAGCGACCCGGTCGGCGAGGAAGTCTGCCTCGTCCAGATAGTGTGTAGTGAGAAGAATGGTCCTCTGACCCGCGTCGCGCAGCAGAATGTCCCATAACTTTCTACGTGACAATGGATCGACGCCCGAGGACACTTCGTCCACGCAACATAGTGTTGAGTTTCCAGCAAACATGAGCGCCAGCTGCAACTTGCGCTTCTGACCGCCAGAGAGTGATCCGGCCTTGGATGATGCCTTATTCGTCAAGTCACAAGCTTCAACCAGTTCTGCCAGCTGTGCTTGAGAAGACTTCTTTGATATGGACTTAATACTGTCGAATATCGCAATGTTCTGACGGACGGTGAGCTCCTCCCACAAGACATTCTTCTGGGGACAGTGACCGAAAGACGCCCCGGTCGAGGCGAAGCTTAAATCGATTGAACCAGAGGTGGGCGCTTGCAATCCGGCGATGGAGTCAAGGGTCGTAGACTTGCCGCTGCCGTTGGCGCCCAGGAGAACCATGACCTCTCCTCGAATCACCTCCAGACTGAGCCGGTCGACGGCCGTAAAGTCTTCCAGCGGTGTCCGAGTGAAGAAGGTGAAGAATCTTTGCAGAATGGTTGCGCTATATGTTTTTGTGAACTGGCGTAGCCGGACAGCAACTGCAAGATCTGGTGGCTGGACTGCACGCCGGCTGGATGCAGTGCCCCAGGAGAACTTCTCGACGAGGCCGCCTCCAAGGACATAAGTGACTGTATGAACGATGGCAAAGACCCAGAATACGACTATGGGCACGTTGGGGTGGCCTGACGGGAGAGACGCGACTACGCTAGCAGCTTGGCCATGACTTTCCCATCTCGCGGTCAACTTGAGAAGGTACATGTAGTTCATGGGGGGGAACAAGAGAGACAAGAAGATGATCCAGCCGGATGCAATGTCTCCAGAGACAAGGGCAGCAACAGCCAGAATCAGGCTCACAATGACTGCTGTAAAGCCACTCATTTGTGACTTTTGAAAGCAGCAGCCAAAGAAGAGACCGTTTGCAGTGAGAGAGATTCCAGACAGCAGATGGGACAAGATCGGGATGATGATGGACGTGTTCGTGAAAGACATCGCTCCGATGATGGCACCTATGGCGATCCAGCCTGGCGCGTACACAAATACAAAGGCGACAAGGTGGGACAATAAGCGTGCAGCCTGGGCCTCCCAGCGGCGAGTGTTGGGCATCATTGTGTCAAGGAGCTGTGCCATGCCAATCTCTCTCTCCGTCGCGACACGTCCGGCTAGCTGATATAGAACCCCAACCATGGCAATAAAGTAGGCAATGGACAGTATCCTGTCGATTCTGTCCATGAACCCTTCATGTATTAGCCGTCTCTGGTCCTCATTAGTCATTGAGGTAAATGGAATCTCAGATACAACTTGAGACGTTGACTGCACATCACCAGCAATGGCCAGATCGATGGCGCGCTGCAATGGCAACGTGTAAATCTGGGCATTATTGTCCTCTGACTGGGCATTCGGGCCACCTTTGAGCGAGCCGTCGGCGCGAAGGGTATAGTTCCATCTGCCACTCTCGCCCTCGGATGGAGACGAGTGAAATGTGGCTGCCGCGATACATTTTGATGACCCGCTACTTGCGCTCTGGCATTGGGCCAGCAGTTCTGATTCGCTTTTCAACACGTTGATCTCGATTTGCGTGCTATTGATGGAGGCCATGAGACTTGAAATAACTTGTTCGATCTCTCCAGCGCGGAAACCATTGTCTACGAAGACGAGTTGTTCTCGACCACCGGAAGCATTGCTCAGGGCGTCCGGAAGAGATCTGACCTTGTGCGGTTGCCCAATGCCTTGCTCTATTGGAGGAGAGAAGAGGTTTTTAGTGTAGCATCTGACGTGTTATCAGCATGACAAACTTTCGATGCTAAGGATTATCCAGCTCACAGAAAAACAGCAAACAAAATGGGAAATATGAACGCCCGGATTGGCGTAGAGATCCAGGGCCCAAATAGAATGATTTTCAAATCCTTTATGGTTAGGGCCCATAATTGGCGGAAGAAAAGAGACATCGGAAGAATAGAAAGGATAAACAAGAGGTTTTCTGTCGAGATAAACAAGAGGCTTTTTGTAGGAATAGAGTGTGAAAGGAATCGAGGAGCTCGTTCTTTGCTGTATGTTTTATTGATGAATGGCTGTTTGGCAAACAAGCCGAGGCCGAGACTATTTTATATGTATGGAACATCCTATCACTCTCATTCATCTGTCCTAGGAAGCCCATACCAACAAAGTAATTACTATCATCACAGCCACGATATTAATTTGAATTTGAGGCTTGAACTTTCGAGTTGTCGTTGAGCAAACGGGATTCCGTTCGTGCAGCTGCTTCGCCAGGCCGGAATCCCGCTTGACCACTGATCATTTCCCTTTTGAGCCGTCATCAACCTTGCCTATGCTGCTCATCCCATAGGGATCGAATCGGTGGCAACCCAAACAGGCACGCCAAGTTGAAGTTGAGAATAAGCTTAACCTGCCTCGTGGTGCCTCTGCCAGTCAATGCCGAAGGCACCTTGCATTAGGTACCTTAAGTCAGTACCTTTGATGAAACGCAATCGGCACAGCCCCCTTTGACTAGAAGCCCCACCCACTTCCAGGGACACAACTGACTTTATGAGGGTCGACGTCAGCAATGCACCTGAGACTGAACCAGAGACAACGCTCTTGAGAGAAGGATAACTCGGAATGCCTAAGACACTGGATTTGAAATCGTGCAGCGTATGCGCAAAAGCCAAAGCGCGATGTGATCTTGTGCCTGGTCAAGCCAAGTGTGCGCGGTGAGTGACGAGCCGAGTCGTTGCCCCTTGCACTCAATTTGAGGAACGGAATCCCGTTCGCTTCCCTGCCCATCTACCTCGTTGCCTCCATTTCTACCAGATGCCATTAGAGAAGCCTTACTGACACTAAATTCAGCTGTTCACGACTAAACAAGGACTGCGCATTGCAGCCGCGTGGCAGCCACAGCCGCAGGGTGGTGGCCAAGCGATCCCACGACGGACAGTACGTGGAGCTCGGTTCTTCGACCCTCCGCTACAAGAGGTCTGTCAATTTGTGCTGATCGTACCGGTATCTAGGCATGTTCTTCCTCGCCAGCCAAAATCTGGCACTGCTGCGCGGCCGCTTACGCCAGTCTCGGCACATTTGGTAGACCCTGGTTGCTCAAATGCCTCTACTTCTCAAGATCCTTCTCCTAACTCAGCTATTGACCACTCGGTCCCGCCGGGAGCATCCATCTTCACCGACCCAGAACGCCGTCCATCTGAGATGCTCAACCTGTATTGTAATGACATGATGCCGCTTTTCCCCTTCGTTATTCTTTCTCCTCACACGACTCCGGCTGAGTTGTTCCGCGAGAAACCCGTCCTTTTCAGGATCATCATTGCGGTGACGTGTCAGCACGATGTGGAACTACAATCAAGGCTCTGTAGTTTGTGCCGAACAGAGATCGCTCATCGAATTTGGGATCAGAACGAAGTCTCGTTAGACCTTCTCCAAGGCATCTTGGTTTTTATAGCTTGGTGAGCACATTTTTTTCATCACGTCAGGTTTATTGGAGATGCTTACGGACTTTGAAAGGCGCCACGTCCACATACACCTCGGCTCGACGCTTTCCAGCCTCATTCATAGTGCTATAGCCCTCGCGGTAGATCTCGACATCTATCATGAGCCTCGCCAGGCTGCAAAGCCCAGGCTAGGTGCCCTAGTTGGCTCCGAATCTATTGGCAATGGAGAGTTGAGAACTTTCGAACAGCGGCGGGCTCAACTTGGCCTTTTCTGGTTGTCTTCAGTGTACGTCAAGAAACGCTGTTTGAGGTTTAAGACTGACTAATTGTTGTTTTACGGCGCAGACTTTCGTCCTGTCTAGGAGATGTTGCTGGTGTAAAATCGAGCTCATCAGTAGCCAACAGCTGCCGTATCTTGGAGCAGGCTAAAGAGTGTCCATCAGATTTGTATTTGGTGAGATTAGTGCAGTTGCAGATAACAGCCGAGACAGTTATCGCGGCCATCGGCGAGGAGGAAGGAAGTAATAACTTGAAGTTTTCAGCACATGCAATGTTTGATCTGCTGGAAAGGGAGGTTAAGAAAGCTGATCCTTCACGTTTGCCGCCCATTGACAGGTCCTCGTCTAGTAAGTCTCAATACCAACTGCCGAGTGCCCAATGCACTACTTCAAATAGTGTCAATGTTAAACCTTTGGACCTTTTAGTACTCCTCTCGTTATCCTATGACATCGTACGTCTACTGCTCTATCGAAGCTACTTGGATGAGGTGTCCCACAATATGAACCATGATCAACGTGCCCACGGCATTAGCGCCGCGGCCCGGTACACTTCACTCGTTTTTTCAACTGTCGACGCCGCCAAAGCGGTAATCATGGATTTTCTATCCCTTGATTCTTATACTCTATTATCTTTACCATACCCTCATTGGACTCAGATGGGGCACGCCATTCGTACTTTAGCTCGTATCCTCACCATGAAGTCCGAGGCGTCAGAGTCTCTCCCAGCAGTAGACCTTCTCAAGCTTCTTGAACAAGTGCCGACAAAGGTAGAAGAATCGTTTAGCCGAGGCATGCAATGTCCCATGCCCAGGCGCTTGCCCGTCATCTTCCAGGGGTTCCGAAGGACCGTGTCAGACTTCACCCGAAGCATAGGCGTTACCCCTCTAACGCATATGCCCCCAGACTTCGTACCGGAGCAGACCAGCCAGTCCGATTCTAACCAACTCGACGGTATGAGCATGGGAATGTACGAGGAAGATGAGGACTTTATGATGGACCTGTTTCCGGATGGTGGATTTCAACTCAACTTTGATCCTATTGAAATACTCAGCACACACGGCTCATTGGCGTAGTATTGATGCTATCGGAGTCAATGAAACACATAAATAATCAAACATAATGGACTATTGATCACGGTTATTCCTAACTAAATTGAATCTTCTCCACTAAAAGAGTATGCAACCTTGAGATGTTTCGCATCTCCCAAAGCGTTAGAAGCAAGTGTCTTGGATAATAGGGCTAATTTCACCTTGTTTGAGAACCGGTCTTCTTATCCAAGCGCTTTCTGTGATGGCATCCCAAATCAAACCGCACCAGTAGCATTGGTCACCCCACCAGGATCGCCAAGACTCGACAGTTCCCTACCCGCCGGTTAAACCGTAGGCATTGTTTTGTAATAGTGTAAATTTGCCGCACCAATAATGAGTATCCGGCCTTCTTGTCGGCAATTATTCTTTGGCGCTAAACAAAAACAAGAAGGTGGTTATGGAAGACATCTCAGTCTATGTGGATTCGCGTGCTCTGTTCTTGCCAAACATGAACTGTGGTAATCTGGAGTAAGGTATGCTTAGCCTGCTTCCCCAGAATTTTGTAATATCCTTGCCATGGAGAATAATGGCTAGACTTAAAAGGGTCGGCATGCCCACGACTTGCCTACAAACTTCGAAGAGAATCCGCAGAGAGATATAAACAAATCCCCATATCTTCTTATTCTGTACTTTCTCCAAACTCTTACATTATGAGCTCCCAGCCAAGACTCATGTTCATATTCCTATTCTTAGCAAGCCTACTTGTTGGGCTTGGGGCTGCTGATAACCCAGTTGTGCAGACGATATACACAGCTGATCCCGCCCCAATCGTGCACGATGGACGTGTGTGGCTCTTTACCGGCCATGACGAAGATGGATCTACAAACTTTGACATGAGGGACTGGCATCTTTTCTCCACCAACGACATGGCTAATTGGCAACACCACGGTGTAGTCATGTCTTTGGCGACGTTTAGCTGGGCTAAAGAAAGAGCTTGGGCTGGCCAAGTTATTGCCCGAAATGGCCGCTTCTATTACTACGTCCCTGTATCAAAGGCTGATGGTGGTGCTATGGCAATTGGTGTGGCCGTAGCTGATGCTATTACGGGCCCATACGTCGATGCGCTTGGCCATCCCCTGGTTGACAACACCGAGATTGATCCCACTATCTTCATCGACGATGACGGCCAAGCCTACTTATACTGGGGCAATCCTAACTTGCTATATGTTCTTCTGAATGAAGACATGATTTCATACTCCGGTGGCATCCAACAAGTTGAGCTCACAGCTGAGAGCTTTGGCGCCCGTTCCGGCCATCCCACAAGAACAACAATGTATGAGGAGGGACCTTGGCTTCATAAAAGAGGAGACCTCTACTATATGTCCTTTGCAGCTGATTGCTGCCAAGAAAATCTTCAGTACTCAACTGGGCCAAGTGCAACGGGCCCGTGGACTTACCGCGGAATTATCATGGACCGTGAAGGTTCTGCCTTTACCAACCACGGTGGAATCATCCAATTTCAAGGCCAAGACTATCTATTCTATCACAACGGTGCTCTACCCGGAGGCGGCGGATTTACTCGATCAGTGTGTGTAGAGGCTTTGTTCTACAACGAAGATGGCACTATCCAGCAGGTGCAGATGAGCCGCAGCGGTCCGGCACAAATCAAAAGTCTTGACCCGTATATCCAGCACGAGGCGGAAACAATTTCCTGGAGCCAAGGTATTGAGACCGAGATATCTGGAGAGGGTACACTGAACATCTGGTCCATCAACAACGGTGACTACATCAAAGTGCAAGGTGTAGAGTTTGGGGCTGGTGCGGCAAGCTTCTCTGCTCGCGTCGCCTCCGCGCTCAACGGAGGATCCATTGAGCTGAGGCTTGACTCTCTTACTGGGCAATTGGTAGGCACATGCACTATTCCGGGGACAGGTGGTTGGCAGACTTATGTGACAGTCTCCTGCGACATTACCAATGCGAATGGGCTTCATGATTTATACTTTGTTTTCAAGGGTGAAGGCGGCTTGGATTTATTCAATTTTAACTGGTGGCAGTTTAGAGCGGCTTAGCTACATGCTATAGACTTGAGATGTCCTTCTGAAAATGTGCTACTGCATTACAGTTCCTCTGTCATATGTTGTGGCACATTAGCAAAGGCATTGAGTAATGCATCGGAAACCGTTTAAATACCTCGGGTTGTGCATTCTCAGCGAACGACAATATGGCTGTTCATGATTTCTGTTCCGTCACAGTGGCATTATAGTTGCTGGCAATATCTTTAATCTCTTGGATAAGACATTCTTTGGCCAGCAATTCGCTTGCTCGAGACATAGGATCTCTGCATCTTCTCCTCAACTCTGCCTCGAACCTCTCTGCCTTTACTGCAGCCTTATCCGCATCCTCTCTGTTGATTTGAGTGATATATGCTTGATAATTGGCATGTTTCTCACTGGACCTAGTTACTTGCAAAGATATATAGGCAATGATTACGCCGCCTGCTGAAATAATAAGTGAGGTGATCGTAGCTGCCGTCGACATGTCCATTGATTGCGTTTTAGCTATCTTTTTGTTTTGCTAATGATCGATGCTAATGACAGCTAAGGTGTTAGAAAATAGTGTAAGTTGAGTGTAAGTGGTAAGTAATAGAGTAATAGCTGAGAATGTAGGAACTTATACCTTGGGAAGTTCTCTGACTTACGACTGCTTATTCAAAGGTTTTTACATCGAGATGACGCCTGAAGCTGCACTTTGACCATCGCTATCTTGTTTCATTGGTGCCCGCTTCAGCCATGTCAGCTTACGCATCAAATTAGATGCCCTATCCTGCACTTTAACGATCGTTATCTTCTTTTATTGGTGACCGCTACAGTCAGCTTAGGCATTCATATAGATATTGGATCCGTCCTAAAGCAAGGTGTCACAGCGATATTACCGCACCACGGCGCCTGAAAACTGCTATGTATCTTATTACTATAGACCCTACTGAAGCCACCTCCTGGGTTTGAGTAAGGGAGGCAGATACATCGCTCTAGAAGGCAGGCTAGTAGCTTTATAATCCAGCTTTCCGGTATAACTGTCTAAGTCCTTACAAACAGAGGTAGAGCTGAGCTCATTTAGATGGTATTGATTTATATCGAAATCCATGAGAAAGTTTGCTACGGGTTAGGTGTGGCGTACGGATGTATTGTATATATAAGCTACACAACGAACAACGAAAATGGACAAAACAATCGATGGAATTTGCTTGGCATGGGCTAGCTAGTGTAGAAGCCCATACTACGACTGTTAAATCGCTCTTCCTAAAATAATGTCTTTTGCGTGATATGATGTAAACATAATCGAAAAGTGCACAGTCCCAAGATTACGTCTGGACCGTATCGGCTGCCTTTCTGAGATAGGCAGATTTACCATGACCCATCCACCTTTTCCTATCGGACGATCTAGAACATTATATCGCACATATTCTCTGAGGATGATCTAGAATGGGTACCTGGCGAGCAGGAGGTCATACTCAGCCTGCGTGACTGAAAAGACCGACCCATGCTTGATCGATGGGGGAATCCCATTAGAACTTGCCGGCTCCCAAGCGTTGTTCAGAATATCAGTGGTTTCGTAGGCGATATACTGGATGTAATCGTCCACCCACAGATAGTACTTGTCTGCAACCACGTTGTCCTTGTAGGCCAAGGCACCCTCGCGTGGACTTTCCTCGCGCGCATTGCCGGGAATGCGGTCCCATGTCCCAAAAATGCCAGTGGTGGTCTTTTCTGCGAATATTTGACTGGTCGTGACATTCTTCAAGAACCGAACGTAGTTTCCAGGAGAGTCAAGGTATTGGAACTCTTGGTCTATGACAGAGGTGTCGGCAAAAGAGATGTAGTCCTTAGGGGTCGAAAACGTGGCAAAGTCTGTGGTAAAGCTCGTGCGAATCCGATCGTAGGTTGCCCATCCGGAGTGGGCGGGGTTATCGTAGAACCTTGAAGACCAAAAGACATCCCAACCTCCCTTCGTCTCGTCATAAACTGCCGAAGGAGCCCAGACCATTCCTGCGTCAGGTATCTCGACAGTCGGAAGATACGGACCACTCCAGTCCGCCAGGTTAGATGATGTCCAGACTACTATTCCCAGACTTCCATTCCTAGTAGCCGTGTCCCAGCTAAAGCCAGGCACGGTGATATCAAGATCTATAGTGGGTATTGGTATTGCGAATTCAGATACTGTGGGAGGGTCATACCGGTTGCAATCAAATAAAAGACCGATCGATCGGAATTAGTGGTTAGGTATGGGTCCCTGATGCCACCGGTCCCAATATCTGAGTTGAGAATTGAGTTGCCCTGATTCAACTGCTTGAAGTTAATAGGGTCATTTTCAACCGAGAGAAATTGTTCAATATTGTGTGAGTTGTCAAAAAATCCGGTCATGAGGTAACCTGCAAAAGGTTCAGCGCGACGTTCAGGAACGACGTTTGCTGTTGCACAAACAGCCAAAGCGAGAACTAAGGCTGTAAAGGTTGGGAGACGCATTCTGGGGTTCTGTGCGATATGGTTGAATACTATGGTCTGATGAAGGTTGATGGATCTCTATGAAATCTGGTGGTAGTGTTCGGGTTCTGTATTAATACCTTTGGGCTAAGATTGATCTAAGGTATCTTAACACGATTTCATTGGAGCGCAATATCGTTTAAATAGCATAATGATCTACATCTCGGTCAGTTTAAAATGCAACTGGATAATATCAGGTTGAAGTGACGCCAAGAGGTATCGGCAATGCTACCGCACCAATAATTTGGACTGAGCGAAATACTGGGGATGCGGAGATGCGGGGATCCTAGGATGGCCAACGATTTTGCCGGGAACACATTATGGTAAGGCAGCAAGGTAAATACAGTTGGTGGGCAAAAGTTTGCGGCTTGCAAAGGCTTCTGCGTAGCTTGAAAACCCTCACATGTCGCAGAGTACGTCGCCACGCGTGAGTTACTTCATAAAAGGCAACCTTGCAAAGTGAAACGTCAACGTAGCATAGCCAAAGGACGACTAACCCATTTGATGCCAGGGCAGATCTGGCAGAGCTATGTCATTTAGTTGGCTAGGTTTCCATAAAACGAGCTTTGGTAAGTACACAGAATTGGATAGACACATCGCCTGGCTTGGAGTCACTCATTATGAGCTTGAAAGGCCTTAGTACTACAGAAAGAGAGACGATGCGGAGGGTTGTTGTTGTCATTGGCAATTTAAGTACCAGTTAGGAACCAAGCGGCTTGAGCATTGTAGATGGCATAACTAAATCTAGATCCTTTCTCCTGGTAGTCAGAGAGCTAAATAAGAACTGCAACTTCCCCGCGTCTGTTTAGTCTTTTGATATACGGGCGAACAAGAACAAGCTTCACATAGCATAGCGGAAGTTAGGGTTCTGGCCATCTGTAAGGTCATCAACTCCATCGATAACATTATTCAAATTAGCCTGAGGCTTGCCATGCTCTTTATCGCGGCTCCGGTTCTGTATAACGCAAATCGACCTGGTAAACCTTCAAGTCAGTCTTTAAAGTTCAGTTTTAATAGAACAAGAATTCTTGATGAGAAGCACCTATGACGGGAGGGTTCGAGTGGAATTAAAAACAAAGATGGAAGATGCCAGGCCAGACACCTCAACAAAAGGGATACGAGCATCTATGACTACTTACCAATATACTGCACCACAGGCTATTTCAACAGCGAAGCAAGCCATCATGGTATAAATTCCAAGTGGATAATGTGGTGCTTGTTCTGAACGAAAGAATTGAGGCCCTATTATGTTTCCAACAGCTACAGGAAATTAGTAATTCGGACCGAGAGCAGAGAGCAAGGGGTAAACTGACCATAGACCAGCGCGACCGACACGGAGGCGAAGCTTCTCTTTGTGGCACCGCCGTTATTGGATGCCACAAGGCTCATCATCATAATCCATGCTACATTGTAGAAGCCCATTAGATATACACCGACTAGTGATGCTGTACGATACTGGTCGATGTTTAGTGTGTTGATCATAATGGCGCCAGCTAACGCCGGCAGCGTGGATCCAATCCAGAGAGCGCATCGGATATTTGGAATAAAATAAGCAATTACTGCGAAAGCGACTTGACTGACGAAGGCCACTGCTGCCTGTGGTGTTGCCATTAGCGTAGTCTTCATCTGAGTGAAGCCATACCCAGAGATGATCAGGGGATTGAAGTTGGTGATGCCAGAATTAACAATAGCCCAGGCCATTGTCTGCACGCATATTACCCAGTACTTGGGATCTCGCAGGGCTTCGTGAACTTGGGAAAGCTTCCAAGGTGCAATGGACCTCGTGCTAGTGTTATTACCAGCTGTGCGGATGATTACCAATTGTCGATCGCGATCATTGTAAAACCAAGCGGTGCTTGGTGAGTTTGGGAGGGCGAAGAACACAACAACACCAAACGCCAAGGTGACACTGCCATAAATAAGGAAGAGGACCTTCCAAATGGGTAACGAACTTTGGATATGGCCGATGGCATAGCTTAGAATGCCACCAAAAATACCGGCAAAGGTGTTATACCAAATGGCTGTACGGAGAGCATGCTCCTCACGTCGGTACCAGATAGACGTCAGAATCATGGACACGGGTAGCTGGCCAGCCTCAAAAATACCAAGAAAAAAACGAATGATAGCAAGGCCAGCAAAGTTTTGAGCGGCCCCTATGCAAAGCAAAAGAATGCCCCAGACCGTGACAAGGACGGCCATATATGTGCCAGGCGGGACCTTGATGAGCAACCACATGTTGGGGAACTGCATGATGAGGAAGCCAAAGTAAACAATACTACCAAGCCTACACATTATAGTTAGCTTGTGAAAATTCCGATACGACGAAAGGGGTAGACCACTTACCAGGAGTACTCTTGCCCTACTAGGCCGGTGTCTTGGCGTATACCGAACACAGCGGCATATCCCAAAGCATTCTGTTTAGGTGCGGTTAGCTAGATATGCTTCTTTAAAGGGTTTTCCATAAGGCACTGGAAAATTTGCTTACCTTATCTAAGGCTGCGAAGAAGGCAGTTAGGGTGAGAATCGGCAAGACAACTAAGTCGCTTCGTAGGAGTAGCCTCCTGTTATCCGCAGATGTGAGGATGGTTGAGGGATCTGGCTGCTGATCTCCTAGATCATCTCGAGTATTAGAGTGAACTTTCATGATGTCACTGGCGCGGTCCGCGACCTCTTTCCGGTCTTCTTCGTTAGATACTGTTGCCATCGGTGTTTTTCAACTGAGACACGAGACAGAAATGAGTTGATCGTAGTTCACAATGTTAGTATGATGAACTCATTACAAAGCGAAAAGGACCAGCAAGGTGGAAACGAGCAACGTAATATACTCTTGGAAAGGGAGCGATGCTCTTAGCAAGGGATATTGGTATCTGCCTCTAACCCCACATTATTCTTGGATTTGGTACTCAAACTAAGTTTTGTAGGATTTTCGGTTTGTGGGATGGCGGGGAAAGCAGCTGGATGTTGGATACCGCTACTTGTCTCTCGCAACCATCTGCTTACGATAAGCCATGTCTGTCCCGCTCGGAAATAACACATGTTGTGCTATCCAGACCAATCATCTCATTCAGGTTAGCCCTCGCGAATGTGAAGGAAGGCCTCGGCGAGGTGGGGTAGCTGGTCATAAACACGGTTAGCCACTAGCTGAAACTTGGGCAGTTATCTCCGGGCCTAGAATGTCGAAGCCTTAGTCTAGTGTTGCCATGGCTTAATGTTGTCTACCCACGGATACGCTTAGGTTATCCAGGCTATCGCTTGTGCGGCCATAGCTAGAGAGAGACAAGTGTCTGTTTGTGACGGAGTAAAGTTTATCCTCCGTAGAAACCATCCTCCGTAAAAACTTCATATCACGACATGTATGTGCAAGAAGCGTGCAGAGTGGGTTACATAAGGTAAAGAGAATTCAAACCGGGTTATCCTAAACGACGAAAAAGGAAACATTCAAGAGCAACACTGGAACAGGATATCGATGCGCTGGATGGGAGTAATAAAGCTCACGAGCAGGTATCAGCACTTACACTTTGCAAAAGTCTGAGATTCCTATGAATAAAATGCTCCTTTTATTCTAAGAAATTCATAGGTATGACAGCCTTCAAGTTCAAGTCGAGAATTTTGTTTTAGGAGAGAGGATGCTCAAAACGGCGCTCTAGCTAGTGCAACATTACCCACGATGATCCCGTTTCTTCCATATCTGTTTAACGGTTTTCACAGCTTGCCAAGGTGCCCAGAACGAACCTTTGAGGTCAAAACGAGACAGATACTCGAGGGATTTATCCTGTAGCTCTGGTGTTATGGCTTCACAAGCAGCTATAAAGCAACTCCAGCCTATGGTTCAATTGTTAGTTAACTTTCCTTGGCCATTGGTGAAATCATTTTTTTCTCTTCTCTAAAAGGTTAATTGGAAAAAGGAGGGGATAGACTTGTAAAATCGGGCTTACTTAGACTGGTACTAAAGTCTCGCTCCTCCGAGCCACCCCTCATGCAGGGTCCCAAGTATTCTAGGGTCTGAGCAACAGCCGTCTGCAAGATCCCAGGATAGACTTTGTGAATACGTCGGTAGAAGTATATGTATATTGCCTGGTGGAAGGCAAGCGCTACACATTTTATTTCCTCTCGATCCATATCCCCTTCATTGCTGCCTGTTATCGAGTCAGATCCCAATGTTCTAGATGATACTGGTGCGAACGTACGAGATGGTAGAGTCCAGTCCCAAATATTACGCTCCAAGTTGAATGTATGCTGGGCTAAAGCAGCTGCAGTTTTTGGATTGGCAAGGGCTATTCGATCCAGTTGCGGCTTCGCGTTTGCCAAGGAGAGCGTTTGAGACAGCAGTGTAGTCAATGACTCTGGCACAGCGTATAAGAATGGGTACATGGTTTTCTTCCAGTTCCCTTGTGTCTCAAGATGGATATCATTATATCCCTCGTCGTCATCCTTAGGTGAAGATGGGTCCAGGCCGAGATTGAGCCTTTCCTCAGTAAGTTGGAAGTTTCGTAGAAAATGTATGTTCTGCGTGAACGTATGGGGTTGTGAGATGTGGTTCAAGCTTTGAACGCATTCAATAGAACATATACTCTCAACCATGATTCGTAGATGTGTATATGTGTGATGGAGCAAGAGGACCTTTTGGGATTTCTTAGGCTTAGGAATACCACGGATTCGGATGAGCCTCTCTGCATCGATTAAGTAATTTCGAATATTCTGGGCATCTTCCAGCGCCTACCGGCTTATCATTAGCATAGCTTTCAAGGACCAGACAATAGGCCGTGGGCTTAAATCTAAGCTTGGTTTTCTGCAAGACTTACAGAAGCCATAGCCATGGCAAGAATAGTCATCAAAAGGTCCTTGTACTTGGCACGTGGCGGCCCCTGGATCTCATTCTGCAAAGCAAGCTGCAAATGTTTTTTAGCAACCCGCTGAGCCTCCAGGCCGCGCTTTCTCCAGTACTGTGTCACGTCATCGGGTTTCGTCTTGTTAAGATGAAATGCGCTGATGGCAAGCAGGGAGTAGAACATGGCCATTTTGGTTTCAGATACATGATTCCAAATAGCAAGACCCGCGTATGTTTGGGTGGCGCCGGGCAGTAAGATCACGCGCCAAGGAGACTTACGGCTCCTGAAAAAGCTAGCGGATGGAGTGATCAAGTTTGCCTCGTAGTATCGCAAAAGAATCCCGACATCTTCTGGCCAAGGCATATTCGTGTTGAGTGCGGGCGGCGCTGGTAGCTTTGGCATAAAATCTTCTAAAGGCGGCACGCAGTGTACCAGATTTTGGCCAGATGCAACTCCATCCGAGAATTCGAGAAAGGATCCTTCATCAGTTGTTGGAATATTATAGTGGTCTGGTGCAAGCTGAGGTAACACCATGGCAACCATGTCCATAAGGTCAGGCACCTCAGCGCCTCCCTCGAAGTTTAATAAGCCAAATTCCACATCATGGATCCTATTAGGATCACTTAAGATACTTTGGTCGTCTGGTTCATAGGGAGGTTCTGTTGTAGAATTCAAGCTTGGAGTTGAGATTTCTTGGTCGGTCTCAACATTGGATTCTGCAGGGCTCCGCAACGGGGATGGACCAGGAAGTTTGAAAGCGCTGAAGGGGCCAGCTACGATGGAGTCTTCGTCTGACGCACCACGCTCGGTATCCTCATAGGCATCGATTAACATCAGTAGCTGGTCTGCAGTGCGCCCGTCAAAACTGGCATTCGTTTGGTCGGCCATTTGTTCCCGTTCATCGTCTGTACGCTGGTCAACAAGCTACCATGGTGCAAGGAGAGATAGTGGCCTAAGAATAGACCCAATGCAAGCGCAGGCTTTTCAGTTGCGGAAATCTCAACCGTACCTGTGAAGAGGGCATATCGAAATCGATATGCGGATGCCGCTTCGCCTTCGCCTTGAAGAGGGCGGCAGCCATTGGGGCCGTGTAACCAGAGCAAAGGTCCAGCGTAGCTACAACGCAGCGAATTCCGACTGCAGTTGTTACAAAAAGGATGAGTTTTGTCGCAGCCAATGTGCCTAGAACGACATGGGGCGCAGCTGGTAAAGGACCGTGATCTGGGGAGTCGCGTGGACATGGCAAGCTTGCACTTGTAAGTAGAACAGGTTCATTAGTGTGGGAGAATATGCCTATTTCGGGTCTCTTCAATCTGCCCTTTGGAGTGTCAATGGACGCTCTGAGAGAAGGAGATCAAGGAGCTGAGGAGTCCCGAAGGATGCCGCCTAGAGGTGTCCACATCGGCTCGAGTCATGGATACATCATACAGGCACCGGCAGTACTTTCCAGCCATTCACCCAATCACCATTTACTATGTATACTTGCAATTTGAATTGGTTTTAGCGATGTTTGGCTCACCAGGAGATACCCATCCATTTCATACTACTATAGAAGCTCTACGATACTGAATGTTTTACTAAAACGACTTATCGAGACATAATTGTTCACGTAGTATCTAAACAAATGGAAGTAGAAACAAGTATATGTATAAGATCCACAACCGAGGTTTAGCAGTTGGGTAATCTCACCAAGAGGGCATACCCCACCCTTTACGGAGAGACCTGCCCAAGATGCTCGGCAACTTTTTACTTATCAAGATACCCGGCTTCCCGTAGCTAACATAGATTGGCCGCCCAATAGCACATCATGTCTCACAGTCACCCAATCCCACGGACTTGATAGCTTCCTGTGGAGTTTGTTCTGTTCGTCGGCTATACTCCCGCTGCGTGTGAGAAGGAATGTGGAGAAATTACCTCAACCAGATTTTTACCAGCTTCCTGGTTCTTCGAACCATGCCGTAATGGCAGGTCCAAGTGGAAGCTTCTTCTGCCGAAGGCCGAGAGCCCCTCGCATCGTAGATAAATCTCATAGTACCGCTCCTCTGATAAGGATTCTGCCCACAACGAGTTCGTGGTGCCTGAAAGGGAGACAATAAACTAAAATCAACTAGGAGTCGTGTGTCTTGATTTTCTCTTCGCGAAGTATCATCAAGTTACGTGGCATCCACCATGGCCAACCAGCAGAAGCCAAATATTGTTCTGGTTATGTGCGACCAGCTTACGGCTATCGCACTCTCCAGCTACGGTAACAAGGTCACCAAAACACCGAACATAGATGCTCTTGCTGCGCAAGGTACCGTGTTCGAGAATGCCTACTGCAACTACCCTCTGTGCGCACCATCGCGCTTTGCCATGATGAGTGGTCGGCTACCATCTAAAATCGGCGCTTTTGATAATGGTGCTGAGTTTCCAGCAGCTGTACCGACCATTGCACATTACCTCCGCGATGCTGGGTACTATACCTGCATCTCAGGCAAGATGCACTTTGTCGGGCCGGATCAACACCATGGGTACGAAGATCGACTCACAACAGAGATTTACCCATCCGACTTTGGCTGGGTGCCCCCCCAGACCTATGATGACATGGATGCTGCTGGAAAAGGTGGCAACGGCAAAGTGCCGTTCGGAGTGTCGAGCGTAGAGACAATCGCAGACGCCCAGGCTCTTGCCAGATCCCAGCAATTTGATTATGACGAGGAGGTGGCCAGACGGGCCATCCAGCACATCTTCGACTGGAGGCGATATAGCACTGACGGGCGGCCACTATTCATGACCGTGTCTTTCACACAGCCCCATGATCCGTATGTGATCACAAAGGAGTTCTGGAATCTCTACACCAACGAGGAGATTGATGAGCCCCTCACGGCCAAAATTCCCCTCGATCAAATGGACCCTCACAGCCGACAACTTTACTTTCACTATAGCCTGGATAAGTTTGACGTGACAGACGAGATCTATCGTCGGGCGCGCCGAGGCTACTATGGAATGATCAGTTATGTTGACAGCAAGCTGGGAGAAATCCGGCAGGCTCTTGAAGAAGCGGGCATTGCCCACAACACCGTGATTCTGTTCACGTCTGACCATGGCGACATGATTGGCGAGCGTGGACTTTGGTTTAAGAAGAACGTCTTTGAGCCTTCGGTCCGAGTGCCTCTCATCATGTACCGACCCCAAGCCAAGTCCGATCTCTCTCGGGTATCTGCCCCTGTCTCTCTCGTCGATGTTTTGCCGACATTGGTGGAACTCGCCACCGGCTCTACTGATGCCATCTTCACCGAGTGCGAAGGTCGTAGCTTGATGCCCCTGCTTATCAAGGACGAGCCTGAGCGTGAGGTCATGGTAGAGCATCTTGACGGCGCTACACCCGCGCCAAGAGTCATGATCCGCCAAGGCATGCTGAAGATTGTAGTTTCGGAGGCATTCCCCACGCAGCTCTACGATCTCACAATTGATCCAACCGAGACCAACGATTTGGCCGGTGATCCTAGCCGGAGGGCGGAAGTGGAGAGGCTCGAGGCAGTTGTAAGGCAGCGCTGGGACCTCAAGCGCCTGCGTCGCGACGTCATTAACAGCCAGCGTAGGCATCAGTTCATCTACAGAGCAATGCAGCAGGGCAAGCCTCGGAGCTGGGAGCACTACCCGGACGCGATCCGTGAGCATACTAAATTTGTCAGGACAGGGGAGCGATTCCCGGAAGTGGAACGTCGCTCCTATCTGAAATATGCGGAAGGCGATTATTAGAATTGCCTCATTGGTAGGCAGCGAACTTATAGGAGGATAATTAAATGACTTGTACTTGATACAGGTGAAACAACGGGGTGGGACATAGCAACCATGAGCTAAGACTACCGCTATTTCTTTGGTCCTTCGATGTAAATAAGTTGGATGGACGAATACTAAACCTTTTAGTTATTATCCCGGTCTAGATTTAGAATGCTTTGATTTAATAGCTTTATCCATTTGATATAACTAAGTATTAGCAGAGTATAAGTTAAGTCCTCGCTGTGCCATGTGCTCTACGTCAGTGACTCTGTTTAGGTCGGCATTGGTGGTTTTACATGATAATTTTAGTCCAAAGCCTTTGAATAGTAATTACGTGGCTGCTATGTGATCCTTGTATGTTTATTGTATAGTTGATACGTAGTTATGCTTTTAGAATTTATATTAAAGAGTACCAAAATAATTTTCAAACCAGGCAACTGCTTGTAGAAATGCCTGGTCCTTGGCAAACCGTTCTACTTTAAGTGAGGGATCTCCTCTCACCGCAAAGCCATGTTCCACCCCAGAGAAAAGATTAATTTGGTAGCGGAGATCTGTCTTGGCTAGAATTCTTTCCGACTCATGGCGCTTTTCTGTCGTGAAGATGTCATCATTCTCTGCTGCAGCAATTGAGAGCGGTCCAGAGATGGATGCAAGCTCCTCGGCATCAACAAAAGATGGGTGAGCAATGAAGCCACATTCGATGCCACTTTTATAATGGCGGATAACGTACTGTGATATTGTTAAAGCTGACTAGTACAGGGAAGATGATGTTGGGAGGGAGAAGCTGCTGAACTGGCCTTACCTTGGCTCCTAGGCAATACCCTACAGCACAAATGTGAGCTAAGCCAAGAGACTTCAGGTGAACCAAGCCTTTCAAGATGATGGGATCAATGGCTTCCGGTGTGTGGGGGTTGTTTCCGTTCGACCCATGGGATAACCAGCCCATGATGTCGAAATCCTCTGGCATTTCCAAAGGCGCCGGATCTCCATTGAAGATGTCCAAAACGAGACAAGTGTAGCCTTGCGCAGCAAAGAGATCTGCCATGAGCTTCGAGTTCTGCCAAATACCCAGAATATCAGGTACATAAAGAATGCCTATATTCTGCGACTCGATGCTCTTTGGAGGCACTGCCAGATAGGCCTCGAGGTGGCCGTCAATCACGATGGAGCTTCCATTTGGAGTTCCTCTATTGGAATTAGAATAAACCACCAACGTTGAGAAAACTCAAACATGTAAGACTTACTCGTACAGGGCTCCCATGGAGCAACACCGACCGGGAGCGAGAGAAGCCATAGCTTGCCTGTGAAATAAAGTTTGGGGGCCTAGCTTATGTTGGAATGGAGGAGAGTTGGCCTGAACTCCGAAAACATGGCATTATAATCATGACCTACTCTAGGAGGGAATCGGTGTGCGGCCCGATGTATCTCGAGAAAGGCCGGCAAACTCATTAGATTGGCGGCTAACGGATAAGGGATCTGGCATCGGCAGCGGATGAGTTCCGGCCGGCAAATGGCCGTGCGATAAAGGACGAAAATACGCGGGGTCTTGCTTTGAGTGGAGGCAACGGCTGACGAACGACGACGTAATGGTCTTACCTTCAAAAAAGCGAACACCGGCGATTGCCAGCTCCTCCTCTCATCATTGACGCCTTGAATCAACCCCGTTGACCTTCCATACTAGATCTCATTACACCAAGCCATGTTCGCAGACATTTCCAAACCACCCGCACCACTCCCAGCCTCACACCTCACGACGCTTAGAACTGGGGTGTCGCTGCTTCTTCCTCTCTCACGACGTGGCCAAGGGCCTGGATTGATCATTTTGAATTCAAAATGTGAAGATCCTGCCTCATTTTCAGGTGGAACACCTTCATGCCTGCTCAAATGGGCTGAGGAAGGATATGCAGTTGTCCAATTAGATTCAACTGCTTTTCGAGATAGAGCTAGCGAGGACGTCCTGCGAGAAGCTGCGCAAGCGCTAGAGCAGTGTACAAAATGCGAGCCCAAGGGCAAACTGGGTTTAGTTTGTAAGTGCTGCTGCCCTTGTGGTGAATTTCGGCTCTGACTGGTTACAGCCTACGATCCTAGTCTCTGGGCTATCGCGGCTCCGGGGTTGGCCAAGACTCCTGATGTCATTGCCAGCGTGGTCTACACCGATATCTCAATGCTTGACGAGCTTCCGGCCGTTGATATTCCGGTACTGCATCATGTGGTTGGACAGCGTACAACGCCTAAGCAACAGTCAGGCATTACTCAATATTATTACCCCTCAGTGAAGAGCCATGCTTTTGCAACACCTACTCACGAGCACTTCCATTACATCACTGAATCTATCTCGCACACAAGAAACCTTCAATTTCTGAAGCCGCGCATGGATGGGCCATACTTTGACCTAGAAACCATCTGGGAGGAACACACATACTACGAATTTGCCGACCGTTCTGTTGAGCACACAATGAGCACCATGGTACAAGAACCATACGTAAATCACGTTCCTACGGTAAGTCCGTTCTACATGCCTCTGGCCGGCCAGACTGAGCTAACCGAGCATTTCGCTTTTAGCTTACGGGTGGCATTGGTCGTGAGAAGCTAACGAGTTTCTATCGCCATAATTTCATCTTCAACAACTCCGCCGATACAGACTTGGAACTCATCAGCCGCACCCTCGGAATCAACACTGTAGTTGATGAATTCATCTTCAAGTTCACCCACGATCGAGAGATTGACTGGCTGTAGGTGCTTCACATACTAAGAGTAAACTTAGAATCATGAGGCTAATTCATCCTTCAAGTATTCCGGGTATCCCACCCACCAACCTCAAAGCAGAGATTCCCTTCACTGCAGTCGTCAATATTCGGGGAGATAGGTTGTATCATGAACATATCTCTTGGGACCAAGGCACGGTATTGAAGCAGCTTGGGTTGATGCCCGAGTATCTGCCATTCCCCTACAAAGTGGACAGCACAAAGGGAGGCTCTTTTGAGTATAGAGTGCCGGTTGCTGGAATCGAGGCGGCAGATAAAATGAGGGATCGAAATAGCGTACCGTCAAACGACATGTTCGAGTTTAGGGGGAGAGAGACCAGATAGGTTGAATTTGTATGATACAGGCCCGTGTAACTATGATCTTGCTTCTACCTAGTGATTATGCCTGGCCCATCAGGAGTGGTTCAAGTAGGATAGTCAAATCCATTTGGAGACCTTGGAGCATGGACATTACGGAAGCGATGAGTCTCCGAGTCCGTTTCTCATATCTTACCCTCGCGTATGAAAACTTAGCTTGTCGATGGTCAAGAGTGGCTCAACCCTCTTATAAGCCTAATTGAGAGAGGTTTCCATAAAGTAAAAATTGGAAAAGAGACCGAAATGCATTTTAGCAAGTGGTAATTCTTTGGCAGAGTCAACGCTCCTCCAAGGAGCCCCCAACAGCTGATAAGTGCGACCATCAGGCGAAGAGAATGTAATAGCATACCCTTACTAGATCAGTCGACTTTAGAGTTGGTGGGACTTGTTTGATAAGACCCTGGTCTTGTTGCCCTGGTTTCGAGTAGATATGCATAGGCCGGAACACCTCCGAAGACGACGGGGGTTCAGTTAGGAGACCCTTGGGGATAACATCAAGCTGAACTTGGGGCCCCAGGCTTGGGACCCGGGAGGCTACAATAAGCGTTCTGAGGATTTGCTACATAGCGAAGCCACTCCTCGACCTCACATGTAGTCGCCAGAAGACTCCATCCAATTGGTTTCGTCACTCAGAAAAATCCAGTAATGAAATCCGATATTGAGTCCGCTGCCCATCATGGGATCGCTGCACTTGGTCCCGAAAAGTTTGATGACCCTGAGAAGCCGAGGAATGATAGCATCCGTGGCTTGGAGACTTCAGTTGAGACATCACTGCACAAGGAGCTCAAAGCACGACACATTTCCATGATTGCCATTGGCGGAGCTCTTGGGACTGGTCTTCTTATTGGCACCGGCCAGGCTCTGGCAGAGTCTGGCCCAGGGTCTCTCCTCATCGCGTTCTTGTTCATGGGCGTTATCATTTTCATGATTATGGCTGCTATCGGCGAAATTGCAGCGTGGCTTCCACTGAGCGCTGGCTTTGCAGGCTATGCCACTCGTTACTGTCATCCTGCCCTCGGGTTTGCCCTTGGATGGACGTACTGGTTCAATTACGCGCTTGCTGCCCCAAACCAGCTTACAGCCGTCGCTCTCGTCATACAATTCTGGGTACCTCGAGAGACGGTCAACCCGGGCGTGTTCATTGCCATCTTCATCGTTCTAATCTTCTCTATCAACTATTTTGGTGGTATCAAATTCTTTGGGGAATTTGAATTCTGGCTGTCGTCTTTTAAAGTTATCGTCATCGTTGGTATCATCCTGCTGTCGTTGGTTATTACATGCGGCGGAGGTCCCTCTGGAGAAGCTACGGGGTTCCGTTACTGGAAAGACCCTGGAGCCTTTGCAGAAATTTATACGACAGGCCCTCTGGGGAAATTTCTAGGGTTTTGGTCTGTCATGGTTAATGCGACTTTCGCCTATCTCGGAACTGAGCTCGTTGGAACAACAGCTGCCGAGGCGAAAAACCCACGACGTTCAATTCCAAAAGCCATTCGACTTACATTTTACCGGATTCTTTTCTTCTACTGCCTCAGCATCTTCCTGGCTGGACTCATCGTCCCCTATAACTCAGAAGCTCTACTCTTTGCAGCCAACCAGCCAACCCCAGGAGCAAATGCTAGCCCGTTCGTTGTGGCCGCCAAGGTTGCTGGGATCAAAGTTTTGCCACACGTTATTAACGCTTGCATCTGCATGTTTGTCTTTTCGGCTTCTAATTCCGACCTGTACATTGGAAGTCGAACACTCTACGGCTTGGCAAGTGATCGAGCAGCGCCAGCCATTTTCAAGCGGACTGATCGTCGTGGTGTACCATGGGTCGCTTTGCTTGCCTGTACCTCTTTCGCCCTACTCGCATTCATGAACGCGTCAGATGACTCAAGGAGCGTATTCAAGCACTTGATCAATGTCTGTACAGTGCTTGGATTGCTGACGTGGATCTCCATCTTGATCACTCACATCCGGTTCGTCCGTGGTCGCAGGGCAAAGGGCATTCCTGACTCCGCGATGCCCTACACAGCACCTCAAGGTATCTGGGGGAGCTATGCGGCTCTTGTAATTTGCATCATTGTTGCGCTAACAAAGAGCTACGGTGTTTTCATCCTTCAGGGCAAGCCATTTGATTACGCCTCTTTCATTACTGGTTATATCGGCATTCCGGTATATCTCGTTCTTCTCTTTGGTCATATGCTTACTCAGAAGAGCAAGCTGGTCAAGATTGAAGACATGGATTTCTTTACTGGGAAGGATATTGTAGACCGATACGAAGCCGAGTTCCTGGAGGCAGAGGCGGCCAGAGAGGGACGTAACTCGAAATGGGTGAAGGTGTATGACCGGACTTTGCCGTGGCTATTTTAGAGTTGATTAGTTATAACTCATGGGATTGGGCGCCTGAATTCCACTGAAGGTTATCTTTTGTTCTTATGACTACCAAACAACGTTCCCAGGAGCTTGGGCCAAAACCGTAGATATGCAAAATACATGCCACCCCACCTGTAACCCCGTTGTACAGTGGGGTTGTAATCTGCCTCTTGACTAGTTGTCTGAACTCACCTGCAGCCTTCGCATTGTCAAGAAGTCTCCTCGATCGAAGGCGTCGGGTACAGTCCCAGGAAGAGGGCGGGGAGTCCGTGACAACTTTGAAACCAAGACGCATCCCTTAGCCGGCTACTTGGGTCTTTCCGCGTTTTACAATAGTCTGTCTGGGGTAGGCGGCTGGGTTCGTGCCCCGCATATTGGATCGGAGTCTAGTTCTGATTCATGGTGTCTTATCTGTGGATGCCGCTCTGCACTGTTATCTAACATTGCCAACTTCGGAGGAGTTCCGGCCGGCTTCTAGGCCTCTGGGCAAGGAGCCAAGATAACCGCCAATTGACACAACTCAGCTGATGCTGTTGAGCATTTGTCAAGGGGCCGACGCGTCTTATATTTCAGATGTTGGCATCATCCCTTGCTTGATCAGAATCTCTCCACCATCAAAGCCATCGCGACGAATAATTCCGAGCCTCAACAATGACAGACAAACAACCAACCAAAGTCGGCGAAGACGACAAGAACTTCGACATCGAGATGACGCACAAGCCCTCCGTCGACGACGTACAAGAGGGGACGGTCGATGTATCCGCAGAGTATTCGGCCAAGTACTATCGAAGGCTGCTCTGGAAGATCGATCTCTGGCTTCTCCCACTCATGTGGATTTGCTATGGCACGCAGCAGACCGACAAGACCTCCCTTAGCGTGCAGGCCGTGTTCGGTATTCAAGAAGATACAGGGCTCGTGGGCGAGCAGTTTAACTGGCTCAGCACGATCTTCTACCTTTCCTACATGGTCTGCGAGGCACCTGGCAACTGGCTTATGCAGAAATGCCACACTGGCAAGTTTCTGTCCATTGTCATGGTGCTATGGGGCGTCATTGTTCTGTGCATTGCATTCGCAAAGAACTTTACGCATCTGATGATTCTTCGGACGATTCAGGGTGCCTTAGAGTGTACGATTTCACCAACCTTCATGCTGATCACCGGAGCATGGTATACATCCCAGGAACACACACTTCGATCGCTGATTTGGGGAACATCAAACGCTGGAATGAATATCCTTGCGGGCTTAGCCATGTATGGTATTGGCCTCCATGCCCAAAACAACCCTGGAGGTGTAGCTGCTGTAAGATTTCCTTGATACCTCCCAACCTAGCGTGGAATCCAAAGCTAACGCGTTTCTTCTATCTAGTGGAAGGGGATTTCCTTTTTGCTTGGAGCCCTGACGATCACTTGCGGCATAATTGTCTGGTTCGTTCTGGGAACTCCTCGCGAGGTTCGCTGGTTGAGCGAAGATGAGAAGCGAGCTGCCATCGCGCGTGTGATTGTGAACCAGACAGGATCCGACCAGCAAAAGCGATCCGAGTTCAAGTGGGAGCAGGTGTGGGCCACATTCAAAGGTTGGTCCTTCGTATCTTGTGAGACTGGCGCAACTACTCACAGATGGGCTACATCTAGATCCTCAAACCTATTTCTTCTTCTTCGTCACCATCGTAAACGCACTGCCTAATGGCGCCAACACTACTTTTTCGAAGTTGATCTGGAAGTCCTTCGGCTTTACTCCGCTAGAGACTCTGCTCAAAGGCTCAACCCCTTACTATTGCGTCAGCATTTGCTGGTTTATCGTCGTGGGATATGTCACATTGAAAAAGCCAAACTTGCGATGTAGGTTCTTTGAGATCTCCTCTCAGACCCTTAGTCTAATCAGAATCAGTTCTCATGATGATGTTCTCACTTATTCCCGCCTTCTCTGGAATGATGGCACTGGCATTCCTGCCACAGAATGACATGAAGTGGACAAGATGGGGGATGTACATCCTGCAAGTGTTTGGCTCACTCCCCGGGCTTAGTAAGTCTTCAGTCTCTTCAAAACAGTATCTCACCAGCTGACAGTCGTCCTCCAGTGATCTGGACATTCTTGCCATCCAACGTCGCCGGCCGAACGAAGAAGACAGTTACCGCCACGGTTCTATTTATCGCCTACTGTGTCGGCAATGCCGTTGGCGCACAAATGTTTGTTGCCTCGGATGCGCCCAAGTATATTCGTGGCCTTACGGCTTGTGCGGTCTTGTACGGTGTCGAATTCTGCAGCATGGCTTCATGGCGATTTTACTGTGAGCACATCTTCCGTTGAATTGTCTGACATAGACTGACTGTTGTACCTAGATATCTGGGAGAACCGCCGCCGCGCAAAGATTATCCAGGGACAGGGCATCTCTGAGGAGGAGAGTCTGCGTCTGGGTAAAGTGAACGCGGAAGCAGACATGACTGACCGCGAGAACATTCACTTCAAGTACAAGTATTAATGTGAGAAGTTACCCATGGCAAGACCAAGCACCAAGTTGGTTAATCACAGTCGGGACGATTCATGATCGGGTTCACGACTTGTTGCCAATGAAATGTTTTACTTACTGGGCACCTGAAGAGACAAGGATGATAACTACCTAGTAATATATTTAATATGCACCCTAATTTGCTTAATATACTGGCCGATAGAATAATTTATTGAATTACCACTGAGAATCCGCTTTCAGTGCGTACATGAGAGCTTATCTTATATATGTCCAAGTAATTAGTTTAGTCTACGAGACTTTCTTTGACGAAGGGTGTTATAGTAAGAATGTCCGTTCTGAAAATGTTTGGCTCTAATTGTATTGTTGCTATTTTTCACCACTAAAGATATCGCCGATCCGTAGGAGCTTATCCCAACGTTGATCTTTCTGAATCTCAATCGTTCCTTGAGGAGTGGCTACCCTCATTTCTTGTACAGTTTGGGTGCCAAACTCAAACGACTGTTCCTCGTTCACGAATGCCACCAGGGCCCGGATCCAATTTTCCATCAATTCCCTCTCCTTTGGCGTTGGTCCATGTTGAATTGAAAAGCTTTTCCTCTGTTAACTCAAGTCTAAATGGAGCGGAACACAAACACTCACTTCCAGAACGGTTTGTCCATAGCATGGGCCACTCCAAACGACATGGGAGCCACCGTTTCGTCGATAAATGACAACCGGTAGGCAATCTGATAACGCCACACATCCCGGAGATCAACTCCATTCGCCACGAGGTGCTTTGCCAATGCTCTCGAAGGGGCCCGGACTTGGCCGTCAGATACAATGTTTCCTAAATCATCAGTTAATGTATTGTGAAGAGGTTAGTAATTGCCGGCCTCGGGCACTTACCAAAGAGGCGTTTCCAAGCCTCCAGGTCCTGAGTAGCCGGCAGAGGATAACAATCAATTACTCTGTCGGTGACTTCTGGGGCATAATAGTTCATGACTTGAAGTTTCAACGAGTCGATAGTTGGATCTGTCGGACTGTTGTACGTTGAATATAATGTCTCTTCATTGGCAACCTCTCCAATGAGCAGTTTGTAGTGCCTAGACTTGAACTCGTCGGCAAAGCTCTTGCTCTGAAGATACTCAATCATCCCTGGGTGAATGAAAAGATTGTCGGTGACTGGACGAAATGTGTGCTGCTTTAGTTTTGGTATAACCGCAACGAGATCGCTGACACTCAGCTTCCGGAGCGACTCGAGCTTCTTCTTTGCAGGCAAGCTCTCATCGATATCAAACTGCTTGCATACTTCGTCGAACTGAACTTGAGTATCCTGCAATGATTTCGGCTGTGCCGGTATCGCGTTCGAGTCCATAAACACGCGACGGAACAGCGATGTCTTTGGGCCTGGCTTGCGGAAGTCAAATAACATCTGCGCTTCCACGCTGTAGGCTCCTGCACTCCGGCCGGCGAGGGTGATATTGTTTGGGTCGCCTCCAAACAGTGAGATATGTTCCCTAACCCATTCAGCAGCCATGCGCTGATCCCAAAGACCGAAATTTCCTGCCGAATCACCTCTGCTATCCTCTAGGAGATCTTGACCAGCAAGAAAGCCGAAGATATTCAAACGGTAGCCAATAGCCACCACAATGGCGTTAAGGCCCCCAGTTGAAATCAGCTCGGTCGGGTCCATGCCAGGCTCCTGCGATGGATCGCCCATTTGGAACCATCCTCCGTGAAGCCATAGCATCACAGGCCACTTCTTTCCCCTTGGGTCGCCTACAGGCGTCCAGATATTGACAAAGAGACAATCCTCGCTGTATTTCCCGGAACCTCCCTCAGCTTTTCCGACATGGAAAGCTTTCTGGGGGCAGACTGCTTTGAACTTGGTAGCATCAAATGGGCCACCAGCTCCATCTCCGTATGTGTAATCTGCGGGGAGCTGTCTCGGCTTGCGCCAGCGATTGTCGCCGGTTGGCGGAAGCGCGTAAGGAACACCTGCGAAGCGACGTGATTTTTTGTCGAGCTGGATGCCGCGAATCCTTCCCTTATTTCCAAGGTCTAGATCGTAGGCCTTTTGGTCGTAGGAGATGGTGTTTCCCATTTTCGATAATATTGAATATCTTGAGAATGTATGACAGCGTTTGGCATTGGCGTCGTGGCTAGAGCATGGCAGTCGTTTGCCCTCTTACAACAAACTTCATTCTATTACTCGATGACATCGGAGATCCGTTTGATAAATCGTCATGGGAGTGAGTGCAAGGGAAATCACTCATTGTGGGCTGCCCACTACCGCCCGGATCTCCGGCCGAGGAAATGGGGGGAGCGGGACCAGCAACCACTGCAAGAAACCTTGATTATGAACTTAAATCGTGATTTCCTACTCTAGTTTGACAAATTCAAAATCAATTACGAGCCAAAACTGCTGATAAAGCGCTGAGATGGGCAGCCTAAACCGCAAGCAGGAGGCCGTGGACCTCTCTCACCACATCAACGTGAAAAGCAAATCTCGCCACCCCTCGCCTCTCAAAGAAATCATCAAGTTCATGGGCTACGATGGCATGATAAGCCTGGCTGGAGGTATGTGCTTTTAGAACCAGATATGAATTATCATGAAGCTAAAATTATACCAGGTCTTCCTCATCCTTCTTTGTTTCCTCTCGAGAGAGCCAGATTTGAATGCCTCCCTCCATCTGCATCACTGGGAGATGAATCGACGGAAAATAGTCTTATAAGTCTCAATCTCGGTCGCGGATCGTCTCCTGGAGATCTCGACCTTACTCAATTTCTACAATACGGTACGACTTGAAGTATGAGATGCCATAGCCTACAGCAGCACCGCTAACGCGTGTTCACAGGAACTGGAGCTGGGAATCGACAACTTATCAAATTGGCTGAAGATTTGACCGAGCGAGTGCATGCTCCCCCTTGCCACTATGAATGTCTTTTGCACCCTGGAAACACAAACGCCTGGTCCAAGGTGGTTGGTCTCCTTTGTGAGGACAATGATTTCGTCATTGTTGAAGAGTTCACCTACCCATCTGCACAGGCGCTTTGGATCCCCCTTGGGATCAAGGCAGCTCCTGTTTCGGCCGACGCAGAGGGCATCTTGGCGACCAATCTAAGAGAAATGCTCGAGAACTGGGATGCGAAGTCGAGGGGAAGCCGAAGACCTAGAGTGTATGAATTCAACGTCACGACAAATAACTACTCCGAGGCTAATATGGTATTTTAGGCTTTATTTGGTATCGGTAGGCTCGAATCCAACAGGAATCACAATTTCCGCAAAGCGTCGCAGAGAAATTTACCAAGTTTGCATCGAGTTCGGTATCCATCACTCCCTTCCATTAATTAATGTTTCACCGGCTAATTCTGATCAGACTTGGTGATTGTGGAGGATGATCCCTATTATTTTCTTCAGTATCCGGGTTACTCGCATCAAGCCGAGGAGCAACCATATCAGCCAAAATCCATCGAAGAGTTTCTAAAGTCATTGACCCCGTCGTTCTTATCCATGGACACCCAAGGGCGTGTCATCCGACTCGAGTCCTTCTCCAAGACCATTTTCCCGGGTCTCCGGCTTGGTTATTTCATCGCCAATCCTCTGTTCACCGAACGACTGCTCCGAGCAACCGAAGTCGAGACTCAAGATCCCGCAGGTCTCAGTCAAGCATTCACGCTTGCTCTGTTCAACCAATGGGGAGTTGATGGATATCTGTTGTGGCTTCAGAGTTTGCAATATCAGTACAAAACAAGACGAGATTGGCTCGTCTCTGCGATATATGACCAGTTCGCAGTTGTGTCAGCAGCCAAGTCACCATTGCCAACTGCCCAAGGACATGTAGCCTGCTTACAGGCCAAAGAAAATGGCAAGCTGCGGCCCGTCTTTAGCTTCGTCGACCCAGAAGCCGGCATGTTCGTCTGGTCAAAGTTCTATTTTGGTGGAGTCGCTCGTTTCGTTGAGCTCGAGGCCCAGTCAATAGAGGACCCGGAGCAGGCGTTTGCTCAAGAGCTGTGGGAAGCCATGGTGGCGGAGCTCGTCTTACTAACACCCGGATCCTATTATCACGCTTGGCAAGGACCGGACAAGGTATCGACCAAAGCGCGGGGGGCTGATCCACGATCTGCCTTTTTCCGTCTTTCTTTTGCTACTCCAACGGTAAGCAGCATAATGATAGTAATTTCTCTGAATATGAAGCTAATGCATGTTCTATGTAGAAGGAACAAATTGAAGAGGGTGTGAAGCGAATGAGGAAAGTCTTGGGCCGATTCTGGGACGCGGCATCATAACATGTTGATCTCATCCGCGCTGTTTGAAATAAGTATAGAAAGTTTTTGTATATCTAACCAAGCATATTGGTCCATATTAGAGCTTTGTGACCACCCTTGCAAAATCTGAAATAAGCTGACAATACAAGGTCCCTTTTTCAAAATGTACCCCAGAAGTTATTAAAGTCCGCGTCAGAAGGATCCAAGTTCAGCAAATCAGGAGTGTGGATATGAGAAGCACCAGAAAGCTGGGGCTCTAAGAACGAACCCTGCCGATTGCCCGCAAAGATATCCAAGGTCTGTTCGATGATTGCCCTTCCCCTGGAAGCTCCGGAACACGTTCCTTCCAAGTTTTTCAGGAATCTGACACACTTTTCCACGTCTGGATCAGGTTTTCCGAGCGACTGGTCTTTCATCCAGACCCTATCATTATCGCCGTTAGTTTCCACACCGGCGTCGGGTGTCAAGGGATGCTTACAGAGCCAGGCCAGAAATTGTCAGGTAATGTACGGAAAACGCCATATAATGTGAGGGAGGCACGAAGTCCCGCACTAATTCAGTTGCATTGATGCAGCTACGAGCAGCAGAGAGGCAATTCTTTAGGGTTTGAGACTGGCTAAACGAATGTTTCCTGTTGGTAAAGGTCCTTTTTCTCTCCTTAGTATACGATTTGAGACCAATTGAGAGTGATGATGTGAAGAATACCTATACAGATCGAGGAGAGATCCTGCGTGCACGACAAATAAGATGATGCACATCGTTAAGTCCGGGCTGTGGTCCAAGTTGCTACACGTCGAGGTTAGTCAAACCATCAAACCGCCTTACACAATTGCGAGAGGAAGCTAAGCTATTTAAGACAAAGCATATTACATACTTGGCAGAGAACCGAATTTCGTCTGGCAAGCCATTAAGCCACACGTCCAACATTTTCTCCAACTTCTTCCCCAGGGCCATCATCCGCTTTTGACCTCGTGGGGTGTTCAGACTTGCTATACGGGTCGGCGACTGGAGGCTATGAACCTTGCCAGATATTTGGCAAAGTTGGGCAAATGCCAAAAAGCCCGACAAAGGCGACGTTGCTGGCAGTTCATGGTCAAAGGGAGTTGCCCGGTTACACGCAGCCTCTAGCTCTTCATCCGCCACAGGCATTGGTAAGTCGCAGCAACAGTCGCAGTCGTTGATAGACATCGGTCGTCCAAGACATACGGATGTGACCCTTTGAGTGAGATGGTTAGAATTTGCCCCATCCAGATGTTGGAATGGCATACCTGTCAAGACCATAGATGCTCCACCAGATTCGTCGAGAGATTTCTGCCTCCAGTGGAGACACCCCAGTGTCATCTATAGAGTGGCCAGAGACTGGTGCCTATTTGGAGTTCAGTATCAAGCCGCGAAGAGAGGAGGCAACACATACGAGCCTGCCCAGATGCATCCCAAGATCCTGAGCTGCCTTGACTGCCTGGCCAGCAAAATGCCAACTCAACGAAAGGGTGTTCCATCCAGCACAACACATGGATATCAGCGCAAGACACTGGGCGCGTTCCATTGTCGCTTGACCCGTCGTGGAATAATGGACCAACAAGGCCCTCTCATAGTACTCCAGGCCGGGAAATGTCGAATTATTTCCGTCCGAGGCTACCAGGCTCGAAGCACAAGCACATACAGCGAAGAAAACGGAGAGGAAGTTCCTGTCCCATCCTGTTTCCTTACGGACCATATATAGTTGTCTGTATTGCTCCATGAAGTGAGGCTTGTACAAAACTGGGAAGGTATAATGAAATTGGTTGAAATACAGCCCGACTAACATATCCGCTACGTATCGCGGTGGCAGATTTAACTCTTCAGGCTTTGGTAACTGCGGCAATTCACGCCACTGAAGACCATGCACAAAGAGTGGAATTTCAATTGAAACCCTTCGTTCCATTGGAGTTGGTCCGGTTTGTCCTGGTGTGCAAAAAGATGGCGATTCTGAGTTTGTTGAGGATGCTGGGGTCAGGCTCTGAATAGCCTGGACCAGTAGTTCATTACTGGCGCCTCCGATGAATCTTGGAGAGTCAACACGAGCGGAGGAGATCAGGGTGACATGTAAAAAGGCGAGACTCACCGTAAACACCCGTATGAGTCAGGAACGAGCGAGCCAAAGATCCCCAAGGTTGGGTCATACTTGGGGTTCAGCTGAAGTGAGTCCTCTGCTAATTCCTCATCTGTCTCCTCGCCGGGACTTTGTTCATTTATCCCCGGTCGGTAGAGCTGTAGATTTTGTGAGTGGGCACATCCTGGATCAGACGGTGCGCTTGTTGCTATTTCTGTGTGAGACATTGCAGATTCTGAGTCCAGTGGGCCTACAAGAGACCGTATATTTTGGGAAGCCTGCTCCAACTGCGTAGTAACAGAATCTTGAGGTGAAGCGGCCGTCTTATTTGGCAGCTTCTCAATGGCGTCGGTGAGTTTGTTTGTCAAGGCTTCTAGTCTCTGACACAACGTATCAACTTGATGAAAACGAGCTTCAAACATTGCAGCATAACTACTCGTGGTCAGTCAATGCAACACTCAAACTAGGATTGGCTTTGCAGGGCTCAGAGACTTGCGGCTGCTGGATGCGTTGTCGTTACTACCGGGATATTCACAGATAAGATCCCGGGAGCTGCAGTTCCGACATGGGTCATTGCCATCACACTTGATCTGGAACATCGTTAGCATGGTCCGCATATGGCCTGACAGAGACACTCATCGATACCTTCTTGCGCCGGCAAATAACACATGCTTGCCACACACGAGGTGCAATGCTCTCACTTGGCTCTTTACTCATGGTATCTGTCAATCAAGACAAGACAAGTTAAGGGAAAGCCTGTGTGTTTCCACTATCAGTAGTCATGGATCTATCAGCCAGGCCAGTTCGGAGCAGCAACAGAGGAGGAGACTGCTAGTGCGAGATGGTTTTGAGTTTCGCCGTCACATCTGCGCTCCGAGTGCGGGGATGTTTATCCAGTCACTGACTCAACTCCACAAGTTGGCAGGCCTAATCTAGTCTTTGGTAGCACCGCTATATCCTGATTATCTCCTATCTACACCAATTTTACACCGTTTGATACCGATCATCACATGCAACTAAGCGGTGGCAGAAGATTAAGAGGGCAGCTACATCCTAACGAGGATCGGGCTCCGGTGTCTTGAGAGAACTCGAGAACCTGGTGAGAAATTCAAGATCATGACACTAAATGACCCTATTCTCACTTCGACGGCGGCTCAAATACCCCTTTGTCTGGCTCAAATTGACCTGTGGGGCCAGAGACCCATCACGGACCGAGTTCCGGCCGAAAGATTATTACAGCACACCCAGAATATTGGCTTACCCTGTACTGTTGATGTTCAAATGTCTTACTCATCAGACCACTCATGATGAAGATAATTTTCAATAAAGTATTACCAGGACTTTCTTCCCCCGTAGCCCATTATTTAAAATACTTCGAGATAGATTAGGTATTACCGCCAGCTATCTATTCGTAGATTACGGACGTACGAAAGTCGATGATCACAATCTATTGCGTTATAGTAAAACTCACTCGCATGTTTTCCAGCTCAACCATATGCTTGAGGTCCTTTCAATTTGGCATACTGATATTGAAAAGATGTAATATTCTTCATTCACCATTCTTTTCTAAATATAGTCTCTTCTTATCGAAGCTAATAATTAAGGTAGTTAAGTCCTGGGTTCTTGAGCACTGGATCCAGATTGGTGCTGGAGTGAATCATTTTATAGGCCGCCCACTTGCATGGTTGTTGGTAAGACAGCTACCACACTGCATATATTGTTTCAGAAATAACAATTCCATGTACGGACGGGCCAGGCAGACATGGAAACACGCGATACCCCACTCATGTTACCAACAGATATTTTTGTTTGATCTCATGAGAGCTCCCGACAATATTCTCATTAAACGCCAACTTTATCCATGCTCCCGAGGCTTGGCATTCCTTTTCAAACCACCCTTTTCTTGGCCACAGCACGGAATCATGCTCTGTGAAGTATGCTCTGAGGTTCTCCATCTTTCATGAGATCTGCTCGTGGTGGCTGTGTAGTTTGCTCTCGTTTCAAATGGACACAGCAAGAGGGACAGGATCCTAAGTTTGCTGAATTTGGAATAAAATACTACTCAATCATGAAACTCAACTACTTTAGCGGGATTGGTATTGTTTTCACGACAGTTGATCGGTATATGCTACAGGAGAATTTAAGTGAGTTCAAGACGCTATATATGGAGTACACCTGCCTGTTCAGATGAATTGACCAAGATTTAGGGCCTGCCCGAAATTCAACAATGGATTTGAGCCCAAATACTGGGGGAAACGCCACCTGGAGTTTAGTTCGTGACTGGCTAGCCACTTGTTTCCAGTCTCACGACGACTGTAATGCAAAGAAAGACAAGGATTTTAGGCCTCCGTATCTTCTTCGCCCTGGCGGGAATTCCGAGACTTTCCATCTCGTTGAGGCAAAAGACGTTGACACCGGTACTCGCTATGCTACCCTTACGCACTGCTATACATTCAATAACGATAGCCTCAAACTTTCTTCATTAGTAAGAGAGAACCTCTTATCTCAGCAACCACTGTCCTCTCTACCTCAAACATACCGAGATGCCTTTACTATTGTTTCTCAACTTGGGCTTGAATATCTTTGGATTGACCACCTCTGCGTTTCACAAGATGCTCAAAATGATCTATCCATGTATAAGAACAAGATGATCAGGCGAAGGATCTTATCTAATAGCTTTATCGGGATCAGTGCAGCGTGGTCCATCTCCCCTTCCTCTGGGATATTTGTCAATCGTGATCTAGAACTGCTGAGGCCATATTCGTTCCCCTTCCCTATCGACTCAAACAGCAATCTAGTCCCTTTTAAGTTTGCTTATGCTGAAAGGGACGAGGGAAATATCAAGCGGTTCGAAATGGAGCCACTACACCAAAGTGCCCGAGCCACTCACGACCGTCTCTTAGTACCACGAGTGTTGCACTTTACGAGCCAAATGGTCTACTGGGAGTGCCATGGAATGCAATGCGATGAGCTTGGTCTTATTCTCAAGGGCGAGAATGACTCCTGTGATGTTGGGACAGAAGGAAAGATGACACGCGACGGTAAATCCGTCAGCAAACTGTGGAAGCCGCTGATCAAAGTTCTATACAACCAGAAGCATGACAACCCCATCGACCAGATACATTATCGCTGGCTGTGCTTCATTGAACACTACTCGCGCTTACAGGTGTTAAGGGAAGAGAAGCTACCCTTACTTGAGAATTTGGTCAGCGAAATAACAGACTTATTACTCAAGGAGGGTTGTGCAGATACTAAATATCTTTTTGGGATGTGGAGATCACTGATCCCCATGACTCTTCCATGGTTAGCACTTGGATACTCGCAGAGGCGGTCAAGAAAAGTTTATATCCCGACCTGGAGCTGGGCTTCAGTGGGGTCGGTAACCGTCCGCCATGCAATGGAAACAATCGCATGGAGGAAGATCATTGTTTGTGAGCTCGTTGACGTCGCTCGCGCTTGGGACAAGGCAGGGATCCTCACAACAGCTAGCCTGTTGCTAAAGGGGAAGCTTTTCATGGGAAGACTGGCCTCCTCTCCTCTTAGGAGCGGACCTTGTACTGAAGCGAGGATCCTAAGTTTGACTAACTATGGCTTTCCAATGCAAGCGCCAATGAAAATGGTACGTCCCAACATGACGTGGAGCGGAACCTTTGATACTGAGGAAGATATGAGAGAAGAGGTACTTTGCCTACCGGTAACTGTCAACATATTTTCCGGGCCGGCAGATATTAACCTTCTACTCAAATATTATATCGAGGGGATAATGCTGTCACGTCTTGAAGATGGGCGCTTCATTCGCCGTGGTCGGTGGACTATTGACCGTAGTTCCAAAGAGGAGTGTCTAGATGCCGTAAAGCAGCTGCAGGATCATGTCGTGGAACTTATATAGTGTTTAGGTATACCGTGCTATATGTAATTCCATAGCATGGCCGCTTAGTGTAGCAGGAATTAGTTTGAATTCATATTTTATTGAGCTCATAGGCTCTGCTTAGCCCTGCTTTTAGACATCTGGTTTATGTAGCTAGCCCACATTATTTCACGTCTATACAGATATTCCAAAACAAAGCAGCCCCCAGTCTACTTGTTGGTTATTACCAAGGCAGCAGCTAGTGCCATCCTATGTCGGCTCACTTTCAACTGCAGCAGCATAAAACCAAGCCTTCTTACATACAAGCAAGCAGTCGCAATATTTCCAGCTCATCTGTGCGTCGTGTCTCTTTTTGCTCTTCGTTGCTCTTTCCTTCCATTGAACAGAATGCTCACAGGTGCCCGAAGTGGGTTAACTCTCTCCCTAGAAACCAACCTGCGCACCCTCTTTATGAGGCTCCTCGCAGCCTGCAAACAGGGATCTCTCTCTACCGTCCGCTCCATCGTGCCCACCCTCTATCCTGCCTCTTCGCCTCCTTCACCCTCTGCACTTGTCCCTCCATTTAAGATTGCCCTCGCAACAGCCGCTCAACATGGCCAGGCAGATGTTCTTCGATATCTCCTCAGTTCTCCACAATGCTCAGCTTCACATACTCCCTGGTCGTCTCAGTTCCAGAAGCCCCCTTCCTCTCTCTCAGAACAATGGCAAATGGTTGCCCACCCTGATCTAGTTGTCATATGCGCCATCAGCTCTTCGTCTAAAAGATCGGCACGCCGTTAGGTCACGCCATCACACTCTAGAACTTAGAGGGTCAATTTCCTACTGGAGAAGGGAGCTGATGTGAATGTCATGCTTTGGATCCCACCCTGGAGTTTCTTGGCACACGCAGCCACCCTTCCTTCTATCGACATCTTGAACGCATTGCTGGATTACCGCGCGAAGCTGCCTGGTTCTACTGCTCGAGGACGGCTGCCCAGGTGGGGAACATCAAGATGGCTGAGGTTTACTAGAGAGGGGGATAGATGTGAATGAGCTGGACCGATGGAACATGACTGATCGAGCAGATGATTTCATCGGCACGCCTCTCCATGGGGCTGTGGTAGATGGGCAGGGTGAGATGGTTAGGTTTTGATTATCAAGGGGGGCAAGGACAGATATCAAAGACGGTGAAGGGAAAACGGCGAGGGATATTGCGGAGAGGGGAGAGTGTGGAGATGATGAAAATATTAGATGAAGCGAAGTAGAGAGGAGAATCACAATATGGTATGTGCTTGGTTATCGAAGTAGAAACACGAAAAGCGCCTAGCTACAGCAATAGTAGCTCGTTCTGTATTTTGTTTCATTGAAAAGCCCTCAGACAAACCAGAGCGGTGTCCTTGACATAAACAAACCACTCGAAGGTGAACATGCAGTACCCTTGCCGTATGTCACTCGGCGTTGGTTATAGGGTTTCCGTAATATTAGTGGTTTAGTAATAAGTAAGCTCCGCACTGTGATAAAATGGACATGGCCAAGATTATTCCGAATGCTGACCCCTCATCTCACAAACATCCATACACACTCCGTATACATGCGCTCGACAAGCGCGCGGCCGTTACTTGCTTTCTATCATGGCCTCATTTTCGGACATACCCAGAGAGGTCATTGACCAGATCTTGAAACACTTACCAAGATCTAGCCTCGCCATTGTTTGCCTCGCAAGTAAATCACTGAGACGTTGTGCTGAGCCTTTTCTCTACTCGACTGTTACGTTCGCATGGAATTTCCAGGACTCTCTTCTGATCGCTCCTCTTCTCGCGACCCTCGTACGCAGACCAGAACTTTTCAAACACTTGGATGTCGTAATTTTAGAAGGCATGTTGGAGGTGATGGATGACGTACTCCCCATGGTCACATACAATGTCCCATTCGACGAGTTTGAGGCTGCCATTAGAAAAACCAAAACATCATTTTCCGACATGTGGGTTGAGAAGTTAAGATCAGCTGATACATGCATCTACGCGCTTGCCGCTCTCTTGATTGCACATCTTTCTCGAACAACTCATCTCACGATCACAACACCTTGGATAAATGGGCAACCGTTGGTTGGCAAGGTTATTCAAGCCAAAATCTTGTCTGGCCAGCTCCCTCAATTTGAGCGGCTTAAACAATTAAAATACCTTAAGGTACGCGGCCGCATGGGTAAATATAACAGAATATTTGGAGAAACTATCAGTCTCTTCTACCTGCCGACAGTTACACACTTGGAAGTTATAATGACAAATCCGAAAATTTTCCAGTGGCCTGTACCTACAGGCGAGCCCAACCTCAGCCACCTGAAATCGCTTAAGATCGGATGGCTATGTGAACCATTTTTGGCCAAGATACTGGCTGCTGCCCGGAACTTGGAATACCTTGAATGGAGCTGGGAACATCACAGCCCACCGAACTCTTCGGATCCTAATATTATGGACTTTGATAAGATCACTGAAACGCTCCAGCCTCTGAAAGATACTCTCAAGTCATTTGCGTATACAATGAATCTTGGGGTAGAAGGCGACCTACTGGACCACCTGCCGATGCCTGTCCAGGGAAATTTCCGCCATCTTCGCAACTTTACAAGGCTTACTCACTTGGAGGTACCGCTCACACCACGCTCGGAAACCGACTCCACGCTTCTCGCTTTAGCAGACTTTGTTCCCGACAGCGTTGAGGTTCTTACTCTCTCTTCCGCTGCCTTAAATGAGGAATGGGGGGGCCCTGGCGCTTGGGCTGATGACGACGATTTCAAATTAGACGATGTTCTTCCTCTTCTAGAAGCTGCGGCTGATGGTCGCCCTGCAAGATTAACACGACTGCGGAGTGTTGTTCTCTTGGACGATGAAACTGGAGTTGGCCGTCACGGAATCGGTGATCTCCGTCGCCAAATCGGCGATAGAATAAAAAAGCTTGATCTCGGCTTTGAAGTCCGCTTCAAGGCGATTTAGCTTTGGCTAGCATGTTGGAACGAGCATCCCTGGATCTGCAGAGGAACAAACAAACTACCGCTTCCGTATACTATCTCTTTCCCTAGGCAGGCAAAGTCTAATAGCCTTTTTTGTTTCTATTATCTGTTTTCCTAACTACATATAATATTGAAATGATGCCTTCCTATATATTGTGAGAGACTTTGAGTATGACGTAAAAACACTAATAGAAGAGACCAGTCTCGGCATTACTAGCCCAGTGAGTAGGTTATCTTAGGTATACATAGACAAGTAAAGTAAGTTATAGGGAAGGAGTCTATAACAATCAATAGATCCAATCACCCCAGACTGAGCGCTAGGCACCGCCGCCGAGAGCAGCTTGGGAAGACTTTGCGTATTCAAGAGCGGTTGTTCCTCGGTCCTGCAATCATTTCCGAGAATAGTCGCCCTGCCGAGCCTTTCCGTGTCAAAAGGGACGGCACCGCTATCTCGATGGCTACTGGTAATCCTGTTGTGCTCCATGATGGTCTGATTCAGGTGAAGCGCTCCCTGGTGATCATATGGCCCTCGACAGATAGCGGATGTTTATCATGCACAACCAAGCGATTACTGAGCTCAGCGATGAGGTCATTAATTGGTAAGCTTATCCCTAATCATAGATCTGCTACTTGAAAACTTCTAGTATAAAGGCCTCTTGTTGATCCTGGCAACTTCATGTTGGGGCGGCCTTGGGGCTGGGGCCTGTCGTTGTTCGTACCTCTGGACAACGTATTCAATTCTCTGAAAATTGTGACGTCTAGCGAAGTCTAGCGCTGTCTGTCGGCCTTGAGGCATGACCGCCCCCTTTTCAAGTAATAGCTGAACCGATTCGGCGTTACGGCCTTCCCCGTGCTGTATTGCCCAAGCCAAGGGCGTGAACCCAGACCGAGTCAGAGCATTAACGTTCGCCCCATATTGGATCAACAATTCGATTGCTCGGGGTTTGTTGATGGCCGCTTTAAATATCGGAGAAGTGCCATCCGGATATTGAGCATGGACATGGGCTCCTTTTTTGAGAAGCAGCGAAATTGTATCAAAGTTCCCTTTCTCAATTGCGATGCAGAGAGGGCTGACGTGAAACTTCGACGGGTTGACGTTTGCGTTGTTTTCCAAGAGTGCCTTGGCTGAGTCTGTGCGGTTGCCGGCAGCCGCAATATGCAGCGGAGTTTGCCCCTTGGCGTTGAGAACATTAGGTTTGTGGTCGTTCTGTTCGAGCAAGTAACGAACAACCTTTTCATTACACCTCTCAACTGCGAGGTGAAGTATTGGCTGGCCCAGCCCGTTATCATTAAGGTGAGAGCTGGCACCCCCTTCCATTAACTCCATGGCTGTCGATGAATGGCCCCTTTCCACTGCCAAGAGAAGCAGCGGAGGCCGCCCGGGGAATGAAAAATTGGGGTTAGCACCACAGTCACAAAGAATCCTTACTTCTCGTGCATCACCGTTCGCGACAGCCCGCACGAGCTCTTGGTTACGCGCTGTAGGTGACATGTTGTTGAAATACGGCCCATCTGTATTTGTCGTCAGGTTTCAAAGCTACTGTAATTGCTGAGCGAGATTCACTTACCGCCATTGCTTTGACCGTAATCGTTATTGATGTTACCATTGTGTTCGTTACGATATCCGTGTTCGTGGTGGACATTTCCGTTCACGGCTCCATTATGCTGGAATGCTCTGCCATGCGCATTATTGTGGCTCCATGCTTGATGCTGTTGGCCGTGATGCTGTTGGCCGTGATATTGTTGACCGTGATGCGGTTGGCCATGATGAGGCTGGCCGTGATGAGGCTGGCCGTGATGGTGTTGGTTATAATGTGCCATCGTGTTAAAGAAGGGCTGTCCGAGTTCTAGCGATAAAACATGTACATGTTATGGCTGAAGCCTCCTCCTTTGACCATCTAGTGAAGGCAGGCGGCTATTTGTACAAGTAATAGAAGCAGGCTTTTGAGAGGGGCCTTGCAAACTACATGAACAAAAGGAACCATGTTTGCGGCTGAGCAGGTGAGTCACACTTGGCCCCTATAGCATGCAGGTAAATCCAGATGAGGTAATACTAATCTTAATATTGATATGCCTTCCCATAAATCTATTCGCAAGGCAACTTCAGCCCCGCTGATGGTGTGGGTGGTAATATTGGTTGCGAACCACGATGGCCAAGATTTTTCATATAGATAAGCGGGAATAATTCACTCACCACCTTTTTCAACACTGGTTCCTCACGATCTAAACTATCTTAAGATTTAGGATACTCCCATTTCAGCGCTTTCTGCAACTTCTTCTGATCATTTGCATCATTCCCCGGTGACCGGTTAAGATCAAGCAATGCGTCTACTCTACTATGATGATATAGGCCAAATAAGGCTGGAATATTTTAGAGATTCCCCGCCCCCCTATGCGATATTATCTCACAATTGGGGCCCGGAAGAGGTCACCTTCCAGGACGTAACGAACAACACCGGGACACACAAGGCGGGATATGAGAAAATCCGTTTCTGTGGGCAGCAAGCCCGACGCCACGGCCTCGAATTCTTCTGGGTCGACTCGTGCTGTATAGATAAAACAAACAATACCGAGCTCACCACGGCTATCAATTCAATGTTTGCTTGGTATCACCAGGCAGCCCGATGCTACGTCTATCTTTCGGATGTTCCGACACCCGCCCTTGCTAAATCCAATGGCACGGTTTGGGAGGAAGCTTTTATGGCGAGCCGGTGGTTCACCCGTGGATGGACCCTCCAAGAGCTACTTGCGCCCGAAATAGTCGAGTTTTATACCAAGGAAGGAATATGTTTGGGGACAAAGGCCTCCCTAGAGCGTGAGATCCATCGTGTCACTCGTATCTCGGTTCGGACACTTCGAGGCTACCAACTTTCCGCCTTTGGCGTGAAGGAGAGGATGGAATGGGCGAACGGGAGGAACACAACCGAGCCGGAAGACTGGGCATATTCCCTCCTTGGTATCTTTGACGTTTCAATGCCTCTTATCTATGGAGAGGGCCGGGATAAATCAATTAGACGGCTAAAGGAGGAGATAAATAAGCGTTACAAAGGCGAGGCAGCGTCCAATAACCGTATTTACGAGAGAAATAGAACCTTTGACCAGGCACGGGCTGTCAATGGGGATGTAGGCGGCATTGCACAGGGCGATGGAAGATCTCAGGTTGAGTATAGGAGTAATGAGGCAAGTGGTACTAGTTTTCAAGTAAATGGAAGTATGGACGCAGCGTCTTTTCAAGCTTTTTTGTCTAATAGATAGTATTGATTATAGTGAAGACAGTTCTAAAAGCTTTTAAGATTAGGAATACTAAAAGCTTCAGCAGTTGACTCATAAGATACAATTATACTATGGCTTCTTGATTCAAGAGGGCTTAACAGTGTGCATCTATTAGAGCATCAAAAGTCTAGGTTGATTTTGTTTTTATTCGCCCAAATGAGAGTTAGCTATCGTCAACAAATGATTCTCTATCCACTATATTATTTCATAATTATACAACTTTCTGAAGCTGAGGGCACTATACCTACATACCGTGTAACCAGGGGGTATAGTCATGGTCATAAGATTGGTCAATAGAAAGTGGGCGGCTGAATTCTCGTCCTTATCGCAGGTCAAGGAAGCCTCGATGACCTGGTCACAGTCAAAGCCAAGGAGGGTGGCAAGCACCGGGACCATGATCAACTAACCGAAAGGGAGTACGATGTTATTCCACTCACACAAGACAGTCCTTGTGCACAGCCTTGCTACGTGCGAATTAAGACGAATATTAAGAAGAAATCAGCCTCGTACAGCTGATCACACCCCCACCCACCCCCCCAGCCACCGGATTTATCCTGGCCGAACTAGTAGCCTCCACGCGTCTGCTTAGAAGAAAATGTATCTAGAACTATCATTTCTCTACTAGACTGATTGATTGTAGGATCCTACTTTGTATACATGTACGACAATCATACTTTATTTAATAATAAACTTTTTATGACATTCTTTTTTTACTATATGTTAAGGGCTTCTGCTTTCTTTGTTCAGCTTCGCAAATCAGAATCAAGGGTAACCGCATTTGGACATGTTACATGACTAAAAGTAAGAGAGGATCTGCAAAAGAGACCTACAAAATGTTAGATCAAATTGAAACGTGGATACGCCCGACTAAATCCGATTTGCCCGGCTCATACCACTGAAAAGGGAATCTGTACTTCTCGACGACCCACACTCAAAGAGACATCAGGATCGTGTGTCTTGGGTTTCGCTAAACCATGTTTTCCCCGTCCAATGATGATTCAATATAGTGAGCATGAGAAAGATTGACAGGCCTATTACTCAACAGAGCGAGGAAAAGGAGAATCATCTTTACTACAGCTACGTAAGACCGCCTCTACCCATCTCCATTCGCTTATATTAAGTGGGCCAATCCATGCCCTATATAATCTAACTAAGACACTCAGAATGTATCAATCAATATTGACCAACCATCCAACAGCACTATAAGTACTGTATAGGACGTGACTAACGACCAGGCCGGTTTTAGCTCCATTGACAGCTAAAAGTCCCAGTAGCTATATTTCCTTTCGTAGTTGAGGAAAGACAGATAGATTTCCGTCCGGATCAAGACAAAAAGTCTTATGTAACTGGCTTGTTTTAGCAAAGGGACTTTAGTGCTTTCATGCAACTAAATGCTACAGTAAGTCATGGTAGTACCATGGATAATGGAACTGTAGATCCATCTCTGCAGGAATGTAAGCGAGTGGTACCTTGTCCCGATCTGATCTATGACATGACACTACATGCATGGAAAAATTCAGCCCTAATCTCGTGTAGAAAAGATCCTATCACATCACTCTACGCCAAAACGTGATCAGACCTAAGCGAAGGAGGGGCCACAGAGGTATGGAGAGTGGCCGAAGCAAATGAGATGACATAGCCTTCAATTTCGCTTACACGTGCCTATATTCCAATGAAATCCCAGACACTTCAAGTATAGTCTAGACTAATACTGGCTGATCGACGACAAAGTCTTTTCTTGGAATGATTCCTTTACTCCTGAAAAGCTATATAGGATTTAATACTACGTGGGGTCTAGGCCAGTCAGGCGTGCAGAAAGGGTTGCTTTGTGGCAATGCGGTTAGAAGATCAATGTTTCAGGAAGCAGAACGCCGACGTTGAGCTGGAAGTAGTCTATGATCTTCCATCGTCGGCATCTCGGCATTTATGGGCAAAACGAAGCGTTGTGTCCGTTCTGCTAGGAATCCGAGGACAGTAATCGAAGTATATAAAGGCCATCTGCTAGCACGTCTTGCAAACCACAACCAACACACCTCAATCCACACACAACCATCCTACAGCACCAACCTGTTTGTCACAAATCAATTCTTATAAAATCACTCAAGGCCAACTTTGTTCAAAATGCTCTTCGGTGCCAGCTCTACAATTCTGGCTGCTTTTGCGGCCCTCACTGCCACGACTTTCGCCATGCCCGGGGCTAATCCAAGCCTCGAGCAACGCGACTCCGCAACCTGTCGCTATTTTCAAGACACGGACGGTCTTCGGTACGAAATTGAAATCGACAGCGCTCAGGATGTTCATGTCTGTGATGGCATCGGTGCCAACATTCCCTGCTCCCAGGTGAGATGGGGCTGTGAGGCGCAGGGAAGCCGTAAGATTATGAGCTTCACTGTTCTCGGTTGCAACCCGGGAGATGTCGAGCGTGCCATCTATCTCGCCACCGCTCCTCACTTGGAGGGAGTCAAGTGTATTACTCGGGGCTGAAGGCTTAGCATAACTACAGGGCTGATAGAGGACTCTTATTCAACATAAGTAGTACGATGTTAGCCATGTAAACGGGGAGCTGCCCCACAGGAGGTTTTCTCCTTATCATTGGGAGGATCGAATTCCCATCATTACATACTGTGGATTTATGTATGAAATGGAATACTTTCAAGGGCTACGGTGGTTCCTAGAAGTTTTCTTTCTTTTCTTAGGGTAATTTGATCTCAAACAAGGAAAGTTCTTTGTACCAGAAATAATGTCCATCCCTTGATGTGCTCTCGGATTACATTCATAGGCTTAGGCTTGGCAAGATATGGCATCACATATTTCCCAAAATCTTGATAAGACCATTCCACCATCACCCTCTCGGCTTTCCTGATCTTCTTTCCGATCGAGAAATAAGTTGGCAAACTTTCCGTCAGGCCTTACTGGTGATCAAAATTGCCATTTCAGGCTCAAAAACTTGGATGTCGAGGTACTTCCAGAATAGGTCCTGTAGGACTGTCCCTGCTCATTATCCGCATGTTTCTCTAGATCTTAGATGTTTCGACTGCCCTAAAGGCACCATAGTAGCTACGTCATCCCCAATGCACCCAAGGCCCGTTGTGCCTCCGCGGCATGATCGCAGGTCAACAAGCATCGTGTTGTGCTTGAAAGCCTCGTTAGAGAATTTGTAACTTGTAAGCCGAGGGTGAGACTAGAGGAGTTTATCAACAAATCGATGTCTATATCCTGGCTTTTGGACTCTCTAGAGCAACTGGCAGGCTGTCGAATCTGCAAGGACCGTCTCAGTGATACCTAAACCAAGAAGAAGCATGAAACCAACAACCTCCATCGCTACCAGCACGACGATCCACCATCTGAAAAATACACTAATCCTGCGCAAAGGTGTCTGCTCAACGGTTCTCCCCATTCCTAGATACTGGCTCATCGACACCTTCGGACGAGGTGGCGTATCGCCATTCAGTCTTGCCTCCGTTTCAGGCTTGGGTTGTGACAGGTGATCCTCGATGCTGTACGCGGCTGTCGCCAGAATGAAAACAGCACTCAGGCCCAATCCCGCGAAGCCGAGATAGCGGCCGCCGGCAAAGTGAAGCGCAATATTGAGCAGGAGAAATCCGGCAATAATCATGACCCCAATCAAACCGAACTGGATCTGTATGAAGGCGTGCTTGCCCGTTTCAACAACTTGTCCGTCCGGCCTGTTGTGTAGCGCGACGTAGATGGAGGAGGCGGCGATGGGACACATGAGAAAGAATTGCGAGGCAAAGGCGACGAGGGCGCGGACACGGCTCGCGTTGCAAGCTTCGGGCAAGGCAAACTGCGTCGATAGTGTCACTGCGCCCGCAAATGTTGACAAGAGGATTAGTACATTTGCGAGCTCAAGGTATGACTTTTTGGTAGGCGTGTTTCGCACCATCGTGTATTCAGTTTGCGCGACTGCTACCTAGATTCTTGATGATGAACACAACGATGAGCCTAGGGAGCAGTCAATTATGTGTGTCGTGAAATCGTTCGGTCAGCTAGATTTAGCAACGTCGCGGCGATGACATCGTTGTACATTAGTTAGTCAGTAGGATCAGCGTCAGCTGTAGCACTGTGCCACCGCCACTAAGTATGTGCTGACCATTTGTTAGAGCTGGATTCATGTGATACGTATAGCATAGACGATGAGTGACCAAAGTCCTTAGGATGCATTAGCGTCAAGCGGAGGGTCGCAATGACCAACAGAAATGAAGCACTGAAACCTCATATGAGACAACTGTAACCAAATCTTGATGGCGAGACAGTCTTAGAAATGAAAATGCTTCATGATGTTTCGTTTTCGCAGATTCAAAGGTAGTTATAAGTTTCTTTTGTGAATAACTCGCCCTACAAAATATCCTTTTTTATCTACCAGTTACTTGGAACTTCCCGCATGCATTGGCGAAATTTAATCGAAGCTTCTAGATGAAGAGCCTCTTTGGATGTCTGAAAGAATTCGTTGGTGGTAAAGCTAGAGTAATTTATCTACTTTTGAAGCCTCACATGGTAATGCGAAGTTTACATCCATGCTGTGAAGTTATGTCTGAGTAAATATTACCTTCGTGAATGCGTCAGTATCTATGATGTTCGCCTAAGTGCCACTGCTTACTAGTTTTTGTGGTCTTCCATTATTTAGGAGCTAAATTCTTAGCTATTCGTGTGAGATGTATCATGTGCTACGCATGTTGAAGTTCGCTTGTATTCGGCTGAGATTTTACCTACCCTATAGCCACATAACACCACCAGATGTCGTCTCCAGCCATAAGTAGAGTTCCTTAGTTGTAACCTCGAGATACATTCATATTCCTTTATCAAATAATTAACCTTAATTTACGGTATTCTCGAATTCTTAAATGAGAAAGCACACGTCTTTGACGCTTCCCAGCGGTCGTCATACTCCTCTATGCGTCTTTATACCTAGCACAAGTAGCGAAGTACTCTTTTTTTTTTTTTTTTTCTCCCAAGCTTATCGATTTTCACCCATAACTCTGTCTAATGATTCGGCATGTGGTCGCCAGGCATCGCGCTGCTCTTTGAAGAAAGCTTGCCTAGATTTGACATGGTTCGCCACCGCGCCACTCTGCTTACCTGCATGTGCCAATACGCGCTTACTTCAAGTCGACTGACGGACCTCTTCGATCGGCGTAAATAGCACTGTAAAAACAAAACTAAAAAGTCGAATGAGAAGTAATGGATGATCATTCGCTGGACCGTTACTGTTGGACACTACTTGACTACTAGCACATATAGGCCAAAGCCGGTCGATCAGGCCAACTCGACCCGACCCCAAACTCCATGTCAGCACATCCCTGAGCTTCGCCTTTTGGGAATGGCCAAAGTGCCAAAAATAGTCCTTAGTGCATGAAAAAGCAGGTAAGGCCCCATCAACTTGCGACACCTAGCCTGGTTGACTGAAATCGTCTCTGCTACGGCACGTGTGTTGTGAAGAGAACATTCTCTGCCCTTCAAATGCAAGATAGTCATCGACCTTTGCCGTTCACCTTTGGCAGCGCACATCATGCTACGGTAGGGCAGAGATGGCCTCCTACAATATGATCGATATGCCCCCGAGGGAGCACGGGCACACACCAGCACAAACTCCAAGATTGCCAAGCCCGACTGGGTCTTTCAGGTCCGTCTCCAGCATCTCAAGTCAAGGTGACCAGACGGAGCTCATGTCTCCGCATCTGCAGATCTCGGTGAACGAATCAAAGGGGAAGAAGCTCCCTAGCCCTCCATATGATAATGTCGCCTGGGAAGGTCTCCCCAGAGGCGTTGCATCCAAGGATGGGAACAAGCATGTCCATTCGGATCATTTTAGAGAAACGACCAAAGGTGGCCCGCGTTCTGAAGACCCGGTGGCATGGCAGCCGTTTTGGCTGAAGAAGGAGACGCTGGGGGTCTTCACGTTCCTTTACCTATTCTTTGCCGTGGTTCTGGTGGCCCTGTTGATAACTTCACAACGCAACGCTGGCCTTGTGGAGGGTCGCAAAGAGCTTGAAATGCTATGGAAATTTGCCCCCACTGCTAGTGAGCCTAACACCTTACCACTCAACAAGTATCGAATTTCCAAGGACTGACATAGTCATTCTAGTCTTCACCCTGGCGGCCACATTCTGGGCCCGAGTCGAGCTGCAGACTTTGAGGTACTACCCATGGGCGGTTATTCAGAATGAACCACCCACAAGACATAATGTGTACACGCTCGACTACAACGCCATGATCCCCATTAGGGTCATGTATGACGCCCTGCGCAGACGGCATCTCTTCGTCTTCTTCGTTGTTCTCACATCCGTCATCCTCAAGATCCAGGTCGTCCTCGGACCGAGTATCTTCTACCTGGACAGCCAGTTCCGCTCTAGCCCGACCGTAGTCCAGGCTCTGGATTCATTCGACACCGTTAATGCCCAGGACCGGGGAGATTTACCACTGTTCGGGCTACAGCATGCGGTTGGTATTCGAAAATTTGGCATGAGTCGCCCTTTTGGCGTGTCGGAAAATGCAACGTACCAGACTTTTGATTTGAAAGGCGGAGATGCTCGAGGCACGATCGAGGCACCCGTCACTGCGGTGGTTGACGGCATGTTCATGGATATCAAGTGTATACCCCTGGTTGACTATTCGGTTACAAAACCTTGGGCAATGACGGGGCAATACAACGAGTCATACATGACCCTCGACCTGCAATTCGAAGGCTGCGAGCAAAGCGTTGAATACGAGGTCGAAATGTCCGAAACAACCGTTGAGAAGGGAAAAGAAGCCTCTACTTGGGGCATAATGCCCCTGTATACAGAAAAGGAAGACGAGGGTAAGACCAACTTTACATCAGGAGTCCCATTCTCCAAGACCCTGGGTTCCTGGGCCGATCATCCCCGGACGATATGCTCCTCGCTACCACAGCAATTCCCCCCCTTCATATATTTCGGGGCTTACTGGAAGCCATCCGAGGCAAATAAGACGAACTATGAAATGATGGCACATGCAGGTGTCATCTGCTCACCGACTGGGTGGACATCGAAGGTGCAGGTCACGGACGACGGCGTGGACCCCAAGGTCGCGATTGTGCCAGGCCAGGAGAATTCTCCTATGGCCCTGAATCCCTGGAGCATCCTCTCTAACGTCGGTGGACAGAGGGCAGGGGGTGGCTCGGGTACTGTGATTGGCCCCCTGGTTTTCTCATACATGTTGACGGAATACCCAGAGTTTGACCAGGTGGGAACCAATCCGGCCTTGTACAGCAACAGCTTTTTGACTGATGCTGTCTACAACATGACCAAGATGAGTGGGCCTTTGATTCTAAGCTATCAGCTTCGTCACACGAATGAGAGTGAGGTAACAGGGACGAGGCAGACGAGCATCAACAAACTTCAGGTGCGACTGAGTGTCTGCATACCGGTTATTATCCTATTCCTTATTTCTTCGATTATTGCCTGCGTTGGGATGGTGAGGTTCAGCCCCATGTTTCAAATCTGGTTCCGGAACCCAACCACTATTTTGGGATCAGTTCTATTCTTTGGTAGCAGGAGCAAGCTTAGTACAGCTGTGAAGGAGGACCTGTTCGAGACCAGTGGCATCCGCAAGGATGTTTGGCAGCATTCAAACTACTCCCCACCATCGCTGCGGACCTGGGTCCGCTCGATCTTTGTACTGTACGCACTGGCACTTATCGTGACTCTGGCAGTGACGCTTTGCGTATCGAAAACGCAAAATGGCTTGGCTAAAGTCAGCCAGGGTGCCCCGGCGATTTGGTGGACGTCAATCCCGGCACTTGCAATGACCTTGATCACACTCTACACAACCTCGTCGGACTCAGAGATTAGGAAACTTTCCCTGCACTTCTGTGCCAATACGAGACCCTGCAAGGCTATGGAACTGGATATGTGTCTTCTCGATATGCTTGGGTTGCGAGCCCTGTACCATTCATTCGGGCTGCGGTTGCCTGTTGTCACATTGGTACAGGGTCTTGCTATCCTCTCCGGCTTCCTGGCGGCCTTGTCGTCGCTCCTGTTCACTACTATTGAAGTCACGGAGTGGCAAGATATGAAGTTTGCGCCAATAGACACATTTTCCAATGATGGGACCACGCCAGAGTCCGGTCTTGGATACGAAGGAGCTATGCAGAGTCTAATCACCACATACGACAGGTCCAACTTCACCTGGCCCAAGGGGACTTATAGCAGCCTCCTTTTTCCAACACTTGAAATCGACGCCCTTGAAGGCCTCGATAGCTCTAGCGCTACTATTGAGTTCGACACACCGGCTGTGACGCTCAGACCTGAGTGTGAGAATATCTCATCGGGCAACGACATCACAATAAAGCCTACTGAGGACGATATGAACGAGCCGGTGTATGTGACTGTCAACAACAAGCATACTTGCGCAAGCGGTGGATCAATTTCTCTAAGCGTCTCATTCGTCTCGTCGAACTACGTTGAAGGCAAGTATTACTTCGCTGTCACACAGGAGCGTGGCAGCTGCAAGGGCGACTCAGCCACCGTCGCTAATGGCACCGTGACTCACATCTGGGGCTCTGTGCCGTATAACCATAGCACCCCAGACTACTACGCTATGATTAAGTGTACTTACACCTGGGCCGAAGTCTCTACCAAGGTCAAGATGAGCTACACCGGCGGAGATCTCCAGTTTGATCAGAACAAACCGCCGAGCCCCGACTTTGCCACCCTCACACCGTGGAACAAGACCGTGTTCGCCATGCCTACCCAGATCGATAGTATGTGGCCAACTCTTGGTGGCACGGACACAAAACAGGGTGGCAACTACGGGGCGTTCGGCCTGCTCATTGAGCCTTTTGGTAAGATGAAGCTGCAAGACTTTGGCGACTCAGCCAAGGAGAATGACGTCCTCAACGAGCTCCACACCAAGAGGGCCATATATGCCGCTCAGCTAGCAAATAACAGGAACAGAGTCCAACTTAACCACTCTTCCTCTGCAGGACAAGAGCCGACTGCTGTTAATGTGAGGGTATCCCTTGGCGGGACCCGGCGTCTTGACCAGAGTGCACCCATCACCTATGTGATAATCGGCATCCTCTCTCTGGCGTTTCTGATCAACCTGTGGGCACTGATATCGGGTGTGTTGGGGCGGTTCTTGGATAATAAGCGGAAGTGGCTGCTTGATATGTCGATGAGGGGTCTGGCGCCTGATCAGTTTGGGAGCATCATAATGGCCGACTCTCTCCTCCTTGGCTCAAACTATCAAAAGTTCATACCAGAAGAATCCTATTTAGAGAAGCCGGCCGTGCTGCACCAGAAGCTAGCCCACCTTCGTTTCCGTATGGGAGGATTTATAAGAAGAGGCCAGGAGAAGGAAGTAACACTTGGAGTACTTGGTGATGACGAGTTGCAGTTCTTAGGCGGTTAAGTAGCTACAGGATTTATATTTCGTTCGCCAGGAGATTGTATTATACAACAACACTTGTTGAATGAATAAATTTAGGCCGGTTGGGTCAAAGAATAAACGCTCCGTCGTGAAATTAACGCTACTATAAAAAAAAGGGGTAGACATCAAATAGCTTACTGTTCTGAACATTATCCTCTATAATGCCTCCTAATAACTTGCAAGTTTAATCGACCCCCTAAGCCTAAAATAGCATATTGAACAGACCGCCATTTAATTTATTTTTGATGGTGGTTATGAGTGCGGCACATGCGGGCATGCTAATGTAGGCAGCAGTCAGCATTCACGGACCCGCTCATTTTGGGTTATAAATCGTTCGAGATTCCCAGCTGCACTTTTTTATTAATTATTAGTACGGAGCACAGCAGAGAGCAGGTCAAGCCAAGATGTGGAGAGAGGATCAAGTCGTGTGGCCTCCATACTGGACGCCAACGCCTCTCCCTGATACACAGGATGGCCTGCCCTTGGCCGCAACCCTCAACAAAGCCGAGAACAATCCCCAGAAAGACAGTCCTCTATTCCGTCTCTCCCCCGAGATCCGAGTGCGCATCTACGACTTGGCTCTACAGACTTTCTGCGATCAAGACCGGGCCTTTGGGGACAGGGATCTCTTCAAGAGACCCAGTCTGACCGGCCCCCGGCGCATCTACACGGCGCTGTTGCGGACATGCCGCGCTGTGTACGCGGAGACTTGGGCACTACCCCTCATAAATACCTCGTTGGTCATCCACGAAGGCTCTGAGGAGGATCGCCCCCCGAGCAGGCCGCACTCGGTCATGTCCCCGAACAAACGGCTCTTCTATCTACAGGCATGGCAGCTTCTCTTGATAGGGGGCGTGGACATGACCTTCCAGCAGATTAGACTCGAGAACGGGGGCATAGAGGAGTGGCTACGCCGCCTTCACCACGCCAGGGGCCATGCGCGGGAGATCATGCGCCGCGTAGCGAGTGAGAAGCACCCAGGCAGCCAATTTGTCAAAGACTTTGTCGAGAACAGTCTCATTGGCGTCAGAGTACGCGCTCTCACAGTGAGGGTGAACCGTCGCGACTGGTGGAACTGGACGAATGACCCTTCGACCAATTCGCCCGAGCGCGCCAGCCGAAAAAGAATGATTCGCGTGCTGCAGCCAAAGACGCCGCATGACTTTGGACCGTATCCCAATGATGACAGCGAGCCTCTTCTGGGTGAAGATTGCACTCTATCATTTGTGTTGGAGACATTTGGCCCCAAAGCGAATGAATTAGACTACACAGTCAACCAGGCCAAGGAATGGGTTTTTGCTATCCCTTCTCTCTCGCAGGAGGGACAGAATAGACATGTTTTAGGATGGGATGGTCAAGTTCGCGATGAGAGTTGGGAACAAGCCGTCAACGAGCCTCGTATTGCCTGGCTACGGAAGCCTGTCTATAGTACAGTTAGGAACCGAATCGAGGTAAGATTTATTCGATTCATACCGAAACTAGCGCAGGATTAGGATATGCATTCTTTAATATAGGTATTCAGACACACTTTACATCATCAGCAGTGATGACAATGCCCTAACGGAGGACCATTTATTCTTTGCTTAATTGCAGACTAGTTTATAGACAAAGCACCCCGTCTTCCACTCTCAGCATCCAGTCATCCTGTCCTTCATAAGGTGGAAGCTCACGTCGGCGTCGTACCACTATAGCTTATTTGCAGAAACCACGCTTGCATTGCCAGCCTTTGTTACAGTCATCGTCAGAGCTGCAGCGACGCTAGAGAGACGTTACTATTTGCCTCTGCTACTACCTTCATACCACAATAGTCCCATAGCCTTACCTTGCGTTTCACGTTCTTGGCTGTTGCTCGCGTAAAAAGTTCTCGCTTATGATAGGCGATCTCATCCGCGTAGGCATCGATGATGGCTTCACGGCGTGCGAGATTGTTAATCTCATCAATGTCACGCTGGTCGAGTTCGGCACTGGGATGGGTGACGAATACGGCCGAGGTGAGGGCAATTAAAGAGAAAAGAGCAGCCAAGCGCATTGTGAATACTCGAGCTACAAATTTTTGCCAAAGGGGTCATCAGTTGTTGAAGAGATGAACTTTGGGAACATAGGAGAATCGTCCCGAGGTAGGTGAATAATTAATATTTGCAAATCTCCTACTAAAAAGAGCTGATTACTATTAATGCACAGCTTCCCTTCAGGAATCGGTTGCTGATGAAGCAGAGAGCTACGGAGACAGAGGCGTATTCTCACCAGCACGGTCGTATCAACACCCTTGGTCAGTCTAATTTTCAATCTTGAGTACGGAAGCGTGTCGATCGATAGGGTAGAGGGATACTTGAATTGGACTGTATCTTATTGAGGATTTATGTCTGCTTGAACGAACCAAATCTTTGATGAGCGTATTCGCTTCCCGCTATCCTTGTATACGACAATGAAATTAAAAATGCGATCCGCAAAGCAAGAGTTTCACATGTCAAGGATATGGCTATAATAGAGCTCATAACGACCCCTTCTAGCTAGCTTGGCGCTTGTTTAGCACGGCAGCTCAGATGTGTTAGGGCCTCATGTTTCATGGTCTGACTGACAAGTGGAAACTGAACGACATTACTAGCAAGTCAAAGGCGGGCTCCTCGCTACTACTTAGATCCTACAAAAAGGCCTTGAATCGCAAATGGGGAAATCACCTGGCTTTTGAGAACAAGATATTGTGGGTGCATTGAATGGTATGGAGGAGGACATGCTTAATCTGTGGTACCCCCTTAATGCACATAAGATCCATATGTCCTATTAACTGGAGTGTATGACCATTGTCCTAGATTTCCACGCCTCTCGATCCTTTCTGGATTATCTTCTGCTACATATTTCGCTTTAAACATCTCGATAAACTTGGTTTACTCCAAAAATTGACTGCTTCACTTGAATTTTGTCAACACATGGCCAAAGCCATCGACCGACTTTTTTGTCCAAATACGATTCTACATGATGTTTCAACAGCTTACTTGCGAGCGAGCAGGGAGGTCACAGAAGGGCTTGAAGGCCGAGTCCTTGACAAAAAAATCCAATTGACAGAATCTCTATCACCGTGAATCCTTGATTCATAATTTGGCTTTTCCCATTTCTTCTATTTGGTCTCGCGTTATAGAAAACACCCAGTTTTTGACCACCCGTGCAAACTTGTCCACTTCTTCAATTGTATTGCCCGCGTGCACGCAGATTCTGACCCTCTCCGTGCCCCTTGGCACTGTTGGCGGTACAATTGGACGAACTGTAATACCGTTCTGGCCGCAATACTGGGCCAGTTTACGAGGCTTGGAGGTGAACAGAGGGATGATGGGCGTGGCTGGTGCTTCAATGCTAACACGGAGGAGAGTTGGTGAGACTTTGCCCTCGGCGCAAATAGACAGGAGCTGGTGGTGCATTCGTTGGACGAGTGCACGGAGCCGCCGGAGGAGAACGTCGGATGAACCACTGGCTAAGAAATCATATACTACCCGGATACTGGCAAGGTTGGGGAATGACATAGCCGTTGTATAGATAAGTGTCCGGGCGTAATTGATGAGATATTCGCGTACAACAGGGGAAGATAAGACGATGGCTACAATGATTGTCAATGGAAGTTTCCTTAACATTCAATTGGGGATAGGTCACAAGTTACTTACCTCCTGATGCGCCAATTGCTTTGCCAAAGGTATGAACGCGGGCAAAGATGTCCTTTTCCAAACCCAATTCGCAGACCAAGCCTCGACCATTCTGGCCAAATAAGCCGGTAGAATGCGCTTCATCCACAATTATGTACCCATTTCCATGCGGCAACCGTTGCCTCACTGTGTTAACAATTTCTAAGAGCGGCGCGACGTCGCCGTCCATGCTATAGACACTCTCCACTACCACGAATACTGAAGCCTTCCCTTCCTTAATGGTCTGGCCATTATTGTCTGAAAGAACTCTGCGAAGAGCTTCATCGAGGCTCGGTAGCAATCCAGGATTGACCTGCGATTCTGATGCTGCGTGGACTAGATTGTGGCTAAATGGCAATCGTTGAGCAGCACGACTCTGCCTCATCCCGTCATGAGCGCTCGCATGAATGAGCTCGTCATATATGAAAATGTCGCCAGGCTGTGGCAAGCAGCTCAGAAGCCCGACCTGAGCATCAAAGCCGGAGTTGAAGAGCAGCCCTGCAGGTGCGCCATGGAATGTAGCAATATCACGCTCAATTAACTCGGCAAATGTTGAATTTCCATCTAGAAGACGAGAGCCACCAGAGCCGAGAAAAGTAGACGAAGTGACAGAAGATGGTTGTGAGGTATTTGCCTGCACAAGATCGAGGAAGGATTTTCGTAGTTCTGGGACATCTGAGAGGGACAGGTAAGAATTGGACGAAAAGTCTATGTTGTCAGAAGGGTTGATTGTCAACCGCCGCAGTCGAGATTGTGACTCCCGTTTAGCAAGCTTGGCAGCCAGAGCCTGTTCCAGCCCGGAGGGTGGTTTGGTGTCCATGAGCAACCGGTTGGCATCAAACTCCTAGACAGGAATATGAGAGAGAATTCCAGGGGAATGAGCTGAAATTAAAACTGACGAGATCCTGCCGGTAGGAGCCGATAACCGGATGGCGGACCGAACGCGGGGTTTGAGAAAAGCTAGGTTAGCGGATGGCAATGTCACTCCGCGACGATCCCTGCCAGGGGTGATGAAAATGTTGAGGGCTTTTTTCTTCTTGCCGAATGAAACAGAAGCAAGCTCCTTGGAAGCCTCCCTTTTCTCTTTCTTCGTCTTTCTTGAACACGAATCATCTTGAGCAATCTCCAACCTTGAGCAATGGCACCCATCCAGTCTCTGCTCTGGCGACGACTACGGATTCACCAAATATACGGCGCAAACACGGACGTAGGGAAGACCATCTTCTCCACCTTCCTCTGCAATGCCGCGTCTAACCATCGAGGTGGTGCCGACAGGGTGGCTTACCTGAAGCCTGTCTCAACGGGACCAGGGGATGAAGCAGACTCCAAGTGTGTGTAACACTCCAAACAACTAGCAATTCAATGAAGAGAACTCTTGCTTATTAATATCTAGATGATTGAAACCTCAATTGGCATTTCAAAGACATTATTAACAGAAGTGATCGTTTTGTAGCCACATCAAGAGATTCGCGCCCTCCACCAGCACCGAGGTTCTTTATCAGTATGACATTCCCTGCAGCCCCCACACGGCCGCAATTGCGTCGGGAAGAGTAAGTGGGCTTTTAGGGGAATTGAATCAAGACATGTTCTATTGAGTGCTTACAAACATAGCCAATTCCATCCGACCATGCCCTGCTGCGCAAGATTCAAGAAGCAGCCGCGCGGGAGGCTGGGCTGGGGCCTGGCTGGCTATTCCTCGAGACTGCTGGTGGTGTTCACTCGCCGGGCCCTTCTGGCACCTCACAGGCCGAGCTGTATGCTCCTCTTCGGAGTCCGGTCCTCTTGGTTGGTGATTCCAGGCTGGGAGGCATCTCTCAGACCATTTCCTCGTACGAGTCCTTGAAGATTCGCGGCTATGACGTGGCAAGTGTGCTGCTATTCGAGAATGATCAGTATAACAATGATGGATACTTGGAAGAGTACTTTGATAACCAAGGCAAGATTCCTGTCACAACGATCCCTGAGCCGCCTACCAAGCACAGTAACCAGGATGAGGATGTCGCAGCTCTAGCTGCCTACTACAGCCACACAGTCTCCTCCAGCAAGATCGGTAAAGTTGTTGAGGTTCTAGACAAGCGTGCCGAAGACCGTATCTCGCAGCTCGAATCAATGAGCGAGCGGGCCTTCAAGACCATATGGTACCCTTTCACTCAGCAAAAGCTTCTATCTCCTAGCTCCATCTCTACTATTGACTCTGCTCATGGAGACCACTTCCAGATCTACAAGTCTCAAGGCGCAGCAAAATCATCTGATAAGCCACTTATCCAGCCTGCCTTTGACGGATCTGCCTCGTGGTGGACGCAAGGCTTAGGTCATGCAAGCTCACAGTTGACGCTGGCCGCCGCCTACGCAGCCGGTCGCTATGGGCACGTCATGTTTGCCGAGGCAGTTCACGAGCCAGCCATTACCCTGGCTGAGAACTTGTTGCGCGGCATGCAGAATCCTCGACTCACGCGCGCCTTCTATACCGACAACGGAAGCACGGGCTGCGAGGTCGCCATCAAGATGGCATTGCGCGCCAGCCGTGACAGGTACGGGTGGGATGTGAAAGACAAGATTGAGATCCTCGGCCTCAAGGGGAGCTACCATGGTGACACAATCGGGGCCATGGACGCCAGCGAGCCTTGCACATTCAACGAGAAAGTGGACTGGTACCAGGGCAAGGGCTACTGGTTTGACTATCCTACCGTCAACTGCACCAATGGTAAATGGGTCGTACATGTTCCCGAGGCTCTTCGTGAGCACTTGGGAGGCGGTGAAGAATTCGAGGCTCTGTCCCATGTCTTTGATGTTTCGTCCAGGTCTGAAAGTGCCGTGCTGGATAGGTACGAAACCTATGTTCAGCTTGTGCTCGAGCAACTCGGTAAACAAGGCCGTAAATTCGGTGGTCTCATGATGGAACCTGTTATCCTTGGCGCCGGCGGAATGATCTTTGTGTAAGTGATATTTTCCCTCCATCCACTCAGCCCACTAACACCTCTCATAGCGATCCTCTGTTCCAGCGGGCACTCGTGAATGCAGTACGCAAATCCGCACACCTCATTGGCAATGCCCATGTTCAACCCACTGGTGAGAACGACTGGTCCGGCTTGCCCGTAATCCACGATGAAGTGTTCACTGGCTTGTACCGCCTGGGGCGATTCACGCCGTCGTCTTTCCTGGGTGTTCACCCGGATATCACAGTCCATGCCAAGCTTCTAACCGGCGGTCTTCTACCTCTTTGCCTGACATTGGCATCAGACTCAATCTTCAAGACCTTTGAATCCGATGACAAAAGCGATGCTCTCCTCCACGGGCATAGTTACACTGCCCATGCTATTGGATGCAACGTCGCCGTTGAAACTCTCAACGAGCTGCAAACCATGGATTCGAGAGGTGACTGGAACTGGGCCAGAAATAGCAACTGGAAGGAAGACCCTGTTCCAGATTCATCCCAGGTCAATGCAGCTCTTCCAGAAGCATGGTCCGTCTGGTCTCGAGATTTTGTAACCGAGGTCTCGAAGAGGACAGAAAAAGTGTCTGGCGTCTGGGCTCTTGGGAGCGTGCTCGCCATCACTATGTGCGATGCCGATGGGGGTGGATACAAGAGTAGGGCGGCTACTGATTTCCAAGCAGCACTGAAGCAAGGTGAGGCGTGGAGTGTTCACAGCCGTGTTCTGGGGAATGTGTTTTATATCATGGCGAGCCAGAAGACTAGCCAGGAGACAGTTGAGGAGATGGAGAGAAAGCTGCTCTATTGCTTGGAGAAAATATAATCTATTTGTAGTGAGAAAGCACTACTTGAAGGCTATTAGATCTAAATATAAAAACGTTTGAAGGAAGAACAACATTGATTTTCTTGGATATGCTATGTCATTCAACCAGTGTGGCCCTTCATGATGCCATCGGCTTCATCGGATACTTCTTAACGAGGTACAAGCCAACCAACGTCAGCACAATTTCAAGCCCAAAGAACATGGTCGCCATCTCATATCCGATCGGAAAGTGAGGCGCCTTGCCAGTGTCATAGATCAAGAGCGGGACCCAGGCCTGGAATGTGAAGGCAGCTGTCTCGACAACGCCAATGACAATGGCTCGATGCTCGGCCGAGTAAGACAGAACTTCGTTGATCCAGGTGATGATGAGCGCCCCTGCTCCAGTCTCGACAAATGTCAGTAGCCAGCCAGTCATCATGGCGGGAATGTTTCCAGCCGGCCACAAAGACAGGATGATGGTTCCAATCATAGAGAAGATGCATGCCACAATGATCAAGGGCCAGCGCATCTGGATGGCATCCGAAATCCATGCGTACGACAGCGTAAAGCAGATTTGGAGCCCGTACCCAGCACTCGGGATGAGATTAATCTCCTCCACAGACCAGCGCTTTGTATCCTTCAGCCACAGGTTGAAGTAGGAATAAATGCGGATACCCAGGACGTGGCAAATGAAGATGGAGCAGAAGAGATAGACGGGCCATGTTGAGAAAATGCGCTTCCAGATAGGCAAGGTCAGCTTCTTCATGGGCGCCCGGCCAACATGTTCCATTCTAGAAACGGCCATCTTCTTATCCTCCTCCTTGAGCCACACAGCTTTGGACGATTGCGGCGTGTCTGGGATCGCCCAGTATCCGTAGATGGCAACGGGAACCCCAATGATGCAGTCGAAGATGAACAGCCACTGCCACGCTTTGAGGCCGCTGCGTCCATCCATGCCGGCGTACAGAGCAGCTTGTAGATATCCTGAAAACATCTGAGCCGCGGACGAAGAAGCCTGGAAAATGCACGCGCGCTTCCCAAGCTCCCTAGGTGTATACCAATTACCAAGCAAGGTCATGATTCCCGGGTACGCGGTAGCTTCGAGTAGCCCAATGAAGAATCGCAGGACGCAGAGTGTCTTGACATCTTTGGCACCAGCCATTCCAGCAACAAGGAAGCCCCAGGCCAGTTCTGCCGAAGGGAGCCATATTGACGGACGGACCTTGGTGATGATGATCTGAGACGGGAGCTGGCCAACGATATAGCCGATATTCCAGAATGTGAGGAGTAGATTGAGATCGTTGCCCGTCATATTGAGGTCTTCCTTCATACCCGAAACGTACGCATTGCTAACCTATAAGAAAGAACTCTGTTAGGATATTTCCCAAGCCTAAGACGCTGGGATCGTCACTCACGTTGGTCTGGTCGAGGTACTTGACAAAGTAGGCGACACAGCAGTATGTCAAAATCCACCAATCAATCTTGGCCATAAACTTGCGTTCCTCGGGAGGCTTGTCAAAGGAGTCCCAGATGATACCTAGGAGCCGTTTCTTTCGAGGGAGCCGTTGGCTGTGCTCCAACGTAGTCGAGCTCGCAGCCTCATCTACAACGGTCCCATCCTTGTGGTTCAACGGCGGGTCCCGGCCGACAACGAAATTGCTGTTTGTCGCCATCTTGCTTGATTCTCAGCCGATGTTTGGAAGGGTTTGCTGGATCAATCCAGGTAAGCGAAGCGAGAAGACTGGCCTCGGACCCAATGCCTAATAACGTTTTCGAAAAGTGAACTTCTGGCCGTTTTAAACCCATTAGCTCATGATAGTCGATTCAAACGTTTCGCCAGGGAACTTCTTCGCAATCGACTAGGGCGATGGCGAATCTCGTCACTAGCCAATAATCTTCACGGATGTAAGCACTTGTCGGAGCAACTCCGACACGTCGGAAGCCGTTATCTTGCTGTTTTCTCCTCTTTCAGTAAGTTTTGTCGGATGGTTGGCCGATGTCAAGGTTCAAATAGCCCGATTTGATGACAAAGTGCTCGAGTCGTGATCTCTCTCATCCTCATATAAGTGGCGAGTGAAATATGGCGGGATAACCTGTCGCAGTGAGCCCGATTCTCGCTCCGACATCACCAGTCGGGTTTTTCTTTCCAGACATCGTTCGGGTTTTTTGTAGACAATTTTGCAAATACCAGCCTAAGAACCGTCTCTCAAGCCCAACATGCCAACTGAAACAGAGGCCTTGGACATTTACAAGTCCTCCATCCACTTCGATGGCCTCAACATAGCCAACTTCTCCCGCGACATCTTCGAGGCCTGGCATGCCGGCGGCATCACCGGTGTGTCTTGTACCTGCGGGCTCTGGGAGGGTCTCAGGGGGAGCCTTGCCAATGTCGTCCAGTGGAAGGAATGGTTCGAGGAGCACTCTGACCTGATCGTGCAGGCGCACACTGTCGCCGACATCCGCCGTGCCAAAGAGTCAGGCCGCACCGCCGTATTGCTCAGCTGGCAGAACACAGCGGGCATCGAGGACCAGCTGTCCTACCTGCGCGTCTTCCGCGATCTGGGTGTCCGCAAGATGCAGCTGACGTACAACACGCAAAACTACAGCGGCGCCGGGTACACGGAGCTGAGGGACTCTGGGCTGACCGGGTTCGGAAGACAGGTGGTGGATGAGATGGCCAAGCTCGGGATTGTCTGCGATCTCAGCCATGTCGGACCTCAAACCAGTGAAGATGTCATCAACTATGCTCCAGAGGGCAAGCCACCGTGTTTCTCGCACGTGCTTCCGGGAGGACTGAAGGAGCATCCGCGGAACAAGGACGACCGCTTGATCAAGCTGATCGCCTCCAAGGGTGGTTTCATCGGCCTCAGCCAGTTTGGTCCGCACATGGCAAAGGGCAACGACAGCACCATCGACGACTATGTAGATGCCCTCGACTATGTCATCGGCCTCGCGGGAGAGGATCTCGTCGGCATCGGCTCCGACGCGAGCGAGGGCCACGGACGTCCGAGCGACTTCATGGCATGGTGTAACAAGGACAAGGGGTATGCGAGGCAGCTCACCCCATGGGGGAGCCAGAAGGTTGTGAAGCCTCTCGGTCCGCTGGCCGACCGGGCCCAACTGGCTGTCGCGATGGCAAGGAAGGGGTGGAGTGAGGAGAAGATGAGAAAGGTGCTGGGTGAGAATTGGTTGAAATATCTCGAGAGAATTCTAGGAGAATAAAAAACCAGAAACTGTCATCGTCAATCAAAACTGCGCATCTTGAAAAGCTAAAGCTGCATTAAGTCTGAATTCTTCCAAAAGGAAGGTGTATTGAGTCTATAAAGACCAGACCTAGACAGCAACCCCCCTCCTTGCTATATAGAAGAAAGGTCATATGATGCTATGCCACTTGAACGTTGAGACTTCTTCTTCCACTTCTTGATGATAATCTCGGCAGCCTAAGGGTTTGTTAGCAACTATGGCTTCCTCGAAGAAAGAAGCAAACGGTAGACAGTAATGACTGACCTTCTCGCCAATGGCATATGCCGTCGTGGTAGTATGTGCGGCAGGGATGGTGGGAATGATCGAGCAGTCGGCAACACGGAGACCAGAGATGCCGTAGACTGAGAGACCCGAGTCCACGACGCCGCCCTTCTCACGTGGGAGCATGGCTGCCGTGCAGCAGGGGTGCATGAGTGACTGGACGACGTTGTCCTTGACGTACTCAATAAGAGCGTCGTGAGCAGTCACATTAGCGCCGGGCGCGACCTCGACAGCACCGAGCTCCTGCCACGTATTAGTAGCGTAGATACGGCGGAAGTAGTCGACGTAGGTGACCATGATCTCGAGGTCGATTGGGTTTGCGCCGGTGGCATAGTTGACGATGGGGGTAGCATCGTGGTCATCCGAGTTCAAGACAACGGAGCCACGGCTGAGAGGCTTGAGGAGGAAGGCGATTGCAGGGCCGGTATGGAAGGGCATCTCAAGGATGGGGTGCTCAGAGTGCTCGAGAGCCTGGGCGATGATCTCGAGCTGCGCGAGGTAGCCCTCCTGAACAGACTCGGCAGCCGTGGGGGTGAGATATCCAAGAGCAGAGCGGTCGTCGATCTGGGCGCGGATATCAGCAACGATTTGCTTCCACTGGGGGTTGACGTGCTTCAGGGCGACGTAGGCAGCGCTGTTACCCATGGCGAGAGTGTAAGGACCGCGGGCAGGGCGCTCACGGAACTGCGCGACAGCCTCGGCAGCGTAAGTTGCGTTGTTTGTGATGTCGCCCTCCCTGGGGGAAGGTTCGTCATAAGACCAGGCTAGGGGAGTGCCGCAGTGATCCTGGAAATTCTGGCCAACACCAGGAAGGTCCTCAACTGGATCAATGCCTTCGGACTTGAGGTACTCGGCAGAAGCTACACCACTGCGCTGGAGGATCTGGGGCGTGTGGATGGCACCGGCCGACAATATTACTTCATGCTTGGGACGGATGGTCTGGACCTCGCCGCCAGCAACGGGTCGAAACTGGACAGTGGGCGGTGCATCATTGTCCCTGTCGATAATGAGGCGCGTAACCTTGTGCTCAACGAGGAGGTGGAGGTTGGGGAGGGAATCAACGACCCTAGTATAGTGACCGACACCAGCGTGGGATCGCTCGACGGTTTCAGAGTTCTGGGCCGTGGGAACCCAGCAGGTACCATGCTTGTTCCCATTATCACAGCTGACGGGGGTATCGAGGCCGAGCTCCTCGTAGGCCTTCCACCCAACGTCTGAGAAGAAGGTTAGTGTGTGTGGTATTTCCAACGGCAGTGAGGCTGTCATATATCTGAAAGGGGAGTGACATACTTTGGACAGGCCACTGGAAGGGCGGGAAAGAGGCCTGAATGGAGTCACCGGGATAATAGGAGGCATCCCAAGTGTAACCGTACTGTCCTGCAAGCTCGTCGCTAGGCCCGGTAAGGAACAAGGACTAACAGATTGAAGTTAGAATGAGGATCTGCATTGGCAAGGGGTTTCTGCGCGAGGATAGCCAAGGGATAGCACTCGCCTTGCCGAAAGCGGGCCCAAAGTTCTCCCAGTCCCAGATGTCAGTGGTGTTATCAAACTCGGGACTCCCAAGTCGCGTCCACTCGTCATAGTCGTACCTGGAGCCACGATCCAAGAACTGCCCATTAACGGCGGATCCCCCACCAACAGTCATGCCTAGCATGACGGTAGCAGAGCGGTTGTTAACACTGGCAACGGGAGGGGAGTTTATGACGAGGCGGCTGGCACCACGCCCATCCTCGGGCGGGTCGAAGTAGCCAACAGTCCCCTCAATCTTGCCATACTCGATCACCAGTATGGACTCTATCACCGCATGTGAATACGCTAGAACTGGTCTATTATTTCCAATGGGGCATTCACAAACTCACTCTGAGGAAAGGCGGCCGAAACTCGGTGGGCAACAGTCAGACCAGCGGTACCACCACCAACGACAACAAAGTCATACTCCTCCGAGCTGGCGGCATGCCTCTTGGTAAACGCGCGAGCACGGCTAGTAGAGGCTTCGACAACACTGAGAATGGACGCACCAACACAGAAAGCCTTGGTGAGATACATCTTTTAATAAGAGCAACGGTGATATGTGTGTTATGTGGAGAGAAGACCCCTAATACACAAGGATGCTAAATGATGGTTTCCCTCAATGGAACAGTATCAAAGCACCTGCCTAATTCGAAAATCAGCTGATTCTTTTCGCTATGGAAGAGAGCCTCCGAAAAGCTCTCTTCTCCTGATTATAGGCTAAATACTTAATTAAACTCATTCCAAATGGGAGGCCCACCTCATAATGTAGCAGCGAAGATGTCTGACAGCAGAGAATGAAGTAGTAGAAGTCTTGTCTGCTAATTTTTAGTGCCACTAGTCTACTCGTTATATGACGCGTAGGAGAAAGAGGACAAAGTTTAACAACGACGAAGCTGCCAAGGCCCGACCAACTCAACGCAGTGAATAACTCGTTGTATGACATTTTCTAGAATTAGTTGGGAACTTCTTGTCAAACCAAACACACCGAACTGGATATATTTGGAAGTATGGTTGGAAATATGCGAGTCTGCTTATTACTTAGAACGAATCTTCAAATTAAACTAATTACCACTCTTCATCCTTTCGTTGTTTTGTCGAAACCACGGGCCCTTTCCACAATGGAGGCTGACTCCCGTGTGTATGATCACTGTGTTCATCCGGGTTGGACTGCAGCTCTACACCATCGTCGCGCATGAAGGTGGTAAGACTGAATGGGCCCCTCCGCGATCTCTTGGATGACGAGAATTGGCCGATGGTGGCAGGCGGCGATTGAACTGGGTCCACGAGTTCCGTGGGGCCGGACCACGAGATCCCAAGCGAATTCCCGATTGTTCGTAGAAGGGGACGAAGGGTGGCGAGACTTCCTGCTGTGATGGCGAGGCCCTGCTCGGTAGTGGACCAGATTGCAATGTCGAGAGTGGCCCCTTATGTCTGTTAGCCTTGAAAGGAATGTGAACGAGGGATAGCCTTACAGAGAAAGTCTGGGTTTTTGAAATCTTTGATGTAAGGAAATCGAACGAGGACGGCGGCACTGGCTCTGTATGGCTGTCAATATACGGCCCATTCCTTAAGCCCTTGCTGGAGTGACTTACACGCATCCCATGGCCATGATAGGGAATAGGGCGAATTTCGTTCTCTTGTTCATGTTGAGCTTCCAGATAATGAACATAGGGAGGAAGGCAAAGGTAAAGTCACAGATGACGCTGAGAACGCTGTAAAGATATGTGAGGGCCATGATAACCTCGGGGTCGACACACGTGCCCCCCGAGATATTCTTGTCCCAGAAATACCACACGGGGTTGCATTGAAAGAGCGTGACGAAGAAGAAGACGGCGCCGGTCATGACGGTAATAACCATGACAATGTAGATGATCCAGACGTGTAATCGCCGAAGGGTGATGCGAAGCAGAAAGCTGCCGATGGATAATTTCGATGCCATCATTGAGAGGCAGTACCATAGATAGCATAGCCACCAATACTTTTCTCGTTCGTTAGGGAGATTCTTTCTAGAGGAGACGGAGATTGACAAACTTTGAGCGCAATTTCAATTTCATGTGGCTGTAGGTCTTTGTGATGTCGCCCAGTGCCAAAGGCAACGCCTACCAACGCACATCCAACAAACAATCCAAAGTTTATCTAGGTTACAGTCAATTGGAGTTGGGGGTTAGATTTGAAGTCAAAGAAGAACTTACAAGAGCGAACAGCATACACCAATCATCAAATCCAAAACTCTTTACCATAAATAATCGCACATAGCATCGTAAAAGGGTTGAAAAGATTGCAAAGGAAACGAGCGTGATGCCCACTGCCTGCAGCTCGGGGCCTCGATTTTCGACTACCATGGCTATCTGCGGTGTCCCTATGTGGAGGCCGGTAAAGTCGACATGAAGACGGGAGGTCTTTGATCTTCGCGGGAGCGTCTGCGATTTATTAAAGAGCGTGGCATGATTTACGTTTGCCTTGGAGACATGGGTGGTCTAGCCCCCTCGCCCCCCCCTTGCCCAAGCCTCCTACGACATAAAGAGACGAGATGAATCCACAACACCATCACAGAAGGCTCCGCCTTGCGTTGGAGCCTAACATTCCGTGCGAATGTGGTTGGTGGTGACCTCGGTGAATGAAGTTCGCTTGCCGTCAAGACTCCACCAGAAAAACCGCCATGTAACTGTCGGAAGGGGCCAATATCTCGTTGTGGATGCCAACTTCTCCACCCCAACGTACCGTCAACGAATGATGTTCGGCAGCTAATTTGGCAAGACGCTTGCACCGTCGACTGGTTCAGGTTGGTACCTGGCAACGCGGGGAATTTATGCCCAAGCCGTGTGAGCCATGTGTGCAGATCTGTCCCTATCGATCCAGGGAAGGGCCGATCCCATCACTCTGGGTAGGAATTGCAACCATGTATGCGCATCTAGATGACTCGCCAATGATCGGGCCTGTCGAGTCAGGGCATGATGATGGCAACTTGGGCGTACCAACGATACGAGACGATGGCAAGATGGTTCGATTCCGCAAAGAATGACAGACTAGGGAACGACTGCTGTTTCTTGACTGTAGTCTGCGCCAACTGAGACAGCCACGGTCGATGATTGAGGCCAAACCATGCCGCATGTAGTCATTTCCCCGTCCCAATCTGGCAGACAGACTCACTAGCCGGGAGTGACCCTTCGTTTCCGCGCCGAGGTCTCCACGTTGCCAGTGCCACGCCCCCGGTGCATCCGCTAATGCTTCATGTGACAATCTCAGACATTCCCCTTGAGAAGCAACACATCCATCGGGGCTTTCTTTCCGTGCTCGACGTTCCAGTGACCTAATTTTGCCGGACTCTCCTGAGCTTGCACACTTTCTGGCCGTGACCAGCAATAAAGTTCAGCAAATTCCAGCCCCTTGCCATTGCATTAGCTCCGGCTCTTGGGTCCGGCTTGTTAGTTCCATTCCAATCTCCACCGAATGCCGAATATGCCCAGTGTTGGGTTTAGACGATGCTGATCGAAAAGATGCAGGCTAAATGCCGGCAATTGGGACTAACCAGCGTGTTGGTAGCAAGTGGATGAGCAGGGGAAACCAACTTGGCACGCAAGGGTCAGTGACATGCTTTTTTTTCAGCTAATTCATCTCGTCTGCAGGTCCAAGGCGTAGTCATTCGGTGGCGGGCAGGGATCCCCTCCGGAATTTGTTACCAAATCGCTCACATGGAACTCGGTTTCTCGTAGATGGTGGGAGATGGTCGTACAGTCTGAGCCGGATTTGGCGGAATTGCCCCCCCGGGTTGATCTGCGGTGTGGTGCTCCAATGGACTGGTTATGATGGTACTTGGCATCATTTTCAATGTCGCCAAGGCCAATCTTTACCCCGTGTGATGGAACAAAATTCCAGTGGATATTTGTTTTCTTGGTGGGGGTCACATGATCATTCACGTGGTATGGTTAATCTACCCTATAGCTATACGCGAACATTGAAGTCATGCACTCTATGTAATGATAAATATATCTAAATATATAGGTAAAAACTAACGATTTGAGAAAGTTGAAGGGAAACAGCAAGTCAAATTAGCATTGCTGCTTCTTCGTATGGCTAGCCTTAGAATGCACCCAGTCTTTGCACTTCAGATAGGAAAGCGGAAGTTTTATGAGGACGCAATTCTTGCTCACCCACTTGCAAACACATCACAGCGTGATAGTCTAGTTTGGTTTTAGGTCATTTATTTCCATAATTGATATCAACACCTATTACTACTTCTGAATAACGCACATAGGACGATAGGTAGGGTGATCGAGGAGCACAGTCAAGTGTCAGATCAAGCTAGTAAGTAGTATGCAAATAAAAAAATTGATCTATTATGATCCTGACATACCATAATACTAGGAACGAAGCAGGCTCGGTATTTTGACAGTCTAGGGCCTAGCAATCTGCAGAAGGGCTAGGATCTGTCTGTGAGGAGTTGGCAACGCTCGACAATAATGGTGTGTGGCATGATCCAAGTTGATTCGTCGTATGGACAGGAGACGAAGTAATCAACAGTCAATGATGCTATCAATTATAAAAGTCTGTAGTGAATTGCAGAAGTAAGGCATAAAGGATATAGGCACTATTCGTCTTTGCGGAGTCCAGATGTTGAAAATAAAGAGCTTAGAGACCCCAAGGTCAAGGGATAGTTGTGCTTCAAGTTAAAAGAATTCTCCGCCTAGCTTATCCCCACGAAGTGCATGCCACCACTGACTTTGCTTGAACAGCTCGCCATCCTTCCCACCGATGAGAAACCACCATTTCTTCATGAACCATGTCTGTGCCTCCCAGCTTCTAATATCCCATGGTGCTCCGGATCCAATGGGCGAGCCTTCGCGCGACCTCACCTGGGATCCCCAGCAGATGAGGCCATCGTGCTCAATGTCCTTGCACAAGTCGTCTTCGTCAATCATTGGTGGCTCAACAGAGATGGCTTGTATCACACGCTGTCGGAATGTCGGGGATGGAATGAGGTCGATGTAAGGGTGATGTACATGCCGGACCTGTGATATAGTTGGCTGCAAGTCAGCCGTCAGGTGGTGAAACTTTGTCCGCACAACCGTCTCGGTGAGATCCGGAGTCGCAGATGCAGTGTAGAACGGAGAGATGGTTTCTTCGATGATCAAGTCGTCAAAGTTGATGTTTAGGGCCTCGGCATTGGCACGCAGAGCGGCCACTGTAGAAAACAGCTTTATGTGCAGGTGATTGGCGTACGCATCGGGTAGTGATAGGGATTGCGCATGTATGCCGTTATTTGGCACTAGGATCCTATCCGTGCGTACTCTTTGGGCTGTAGTCCTTGGTACGTGCTGCTGGAGCACATCCAGCCCGGCTTTGATGATGTCTTGAATGGTAATGTTGGACTCGTCCATCCGTGTCTTCACCCACTCCAATTTTTCGGGTTCTATCGTGGCAGCCAATATTTTCATGGCGTCGGCATCGTTAATGCCGATGTTAGTGGGAGGCGATGGGGATCCCTGCCCAGCTGTCCCCCAGGTGGGCTGCTGCGTGATGCTATGGGACTGTGAAGTGTCTGATGATGCGTAGGCCGACTCTGTGGCTTGACCGAGATCAGCAGGTCCAGCCCTAGCGGATAAGAGGTTCTCGAGAGCCTCTAGGCGTCGCTTCTGTTTCTCTCCTGTATCTGGTCAGCTCCGAAAGAACCGTCATGAATGGACTACATACTGTAACTCTTTTGCGCCCGCAGATTCTGCTGCCTTCTCCGCTCCGAGATTGGCTTGGTAGAAACCATGTCGCTCAATGATGCCCGTCGGTAGACAGCTAGCCAACGTAGTGGATTTGGGGAATGAAATGCTCAACACATCAGTGAGTAGATTTGCATAAGTCAAAGATGTATGCGGGATCTATGATGCTCAACACATCAGTCAAGAGTTCCCCAATGATCCTTGTCCATATGTGCCCCTCTTATGTCAGATGCTCAACACATCAGCCCGGAGTTGTCGGAAAGAGTCGTCACTATCTTATTATAGCATGCAGTCTAACCAATCAGGAGGCTCATTTGTAGCTTTGCAAGCTCAGCCCAGCCCCACATCCATGAGATGTAGATCCTTGCCTTGTAAGAATGCTATGCTCATGATTTCCAGCCTCAGAGAGAATGAGAACATGCTCTATTAGTTGAATTTCTATAAAAGCCATGGATGGACTTGTGCTTGTTGCAATTGATTTTCTAAACATCTCTATGAACTTTATCTTCTCTCAATTTGACCAACTACATATTAGAGCCAACCACCACGAGTGCTACAGTCACAATGGAGTATTCAAGGTAGGCCCTCATCTTATACTAATAATGATCCTAAAGTAGGCTAAAAACACCAAGGCTTGGGAAGTCTGGACTCAAGATTTCCAATATCGTTTTTGGAACTATGTCGCTGGGTCGTCCAAATGATCAAATGCCTTGGACTATTGACGCAGAGCAAGCGTTGCCCATCCTCAAGCATGCATTCGATCGAGGCATCAACACATGGGATACCGTAAATTGCTTCGCTTCATCACGACTTTCATGAGTTTCACAAGCTGATTGAAGTTAGGCTGATATCTATTCATACGGCGACTCGGAACGCATAGTCGGGCAAGCGCTTAAGACGTACAAGATCCCTCGCGAACGAGTCGTCATTCTATCCAAATGCTATGGAGGTACTCCTTTTGAAGGGGAGTTTGATGACCTTTCGGAACAGGAACGACTGGTTCTGATGACACAGAATACCGGACGAATGGTTAATCGCATCGGGCTGTCTCGGAAGCACATCTTTGATGCGGTAGATGCGAGTGTAGAGCGTCTAGGGACGTACTTGGATGTTCTCCAGATCCATCGCCTTGATCGCGAAGCTCCACGCGAGGAGATAATGAAAGCTCTAAATGATGTTGTTGAGAGTGGAAAAGCGCGCTACATTGGCGCAAGCTCGGTAAGATTCCCACTCCCATCCTTTTCAGAGGAGATTTAACCCCAAGTAGATGCACGCCTGGGAGTTCCAAGCCCTGAACAACATTGCTGAGAAGAATGGCTGGCACAAGTTCATTAGCATGCAGGATTATCACAGTCTGTTGCACCGCGAGGAGGAGCGCGAGATGCATCCCTATTGCCGCGATGCCGGTATTGGCATAATCCCCTGGTCTCCTCTGGCCCGCGGCCTCTTGGCAAGACCATTAAAACCTGATGCAGCCAAGACAGAACGCCAGAAGACTGATTACTACGCCCAACTTCTAATAGGCCCTACCACGGAGGAAGATATTTTGACTATTCGTCGCGTGGAAGAGCTAGCTAAGAAACATGGCTGCACCATGGCGCAGGTCAGCCTGGCATGGTCGCTGAAGAAGGGAGTGAATCCAATTGTTGGATTTACTAGTACTGAGAGGGTTGATGAGGCTGTAGAAGCTGTGAAACTACTCAAGGATGGTCTCCTGGATGACGGCGATATGTTGTATCTAGAAGAGCTGTATATTCCCAAAGCCGTGCTGGATAGTGCATGGTAGAGAGCTTCGCTGTGATTTTGAGCCTTGAAACTATCTTACATATTTCTTTCACTGATTCTTATTTAATCCGGTGCTACATAGGGTGAAAGAGTTTAAGTAGCTTGGCTTACAGTAAAAAAATAGCAATAGAGGGTACTCATGGCTCAAGTGAATATATACTCAATAATTTTGTTCTAGTCCCATTCAAGACGTTAAAAGCATAGCTATACTATATTACTCTAATACGGAAGAGAAAGAGAATAAAGTTCAACAACAATGAAGCTGCCAGGACCCGACAACTCAGATTGTTGAATCACTTTGAAATATACCATAATGAAACGATATAGAGGATATATAATCATCCTTGGTACAAATTCTGCCACATACCTATCAGGCACTGATTCGCTCTGTGATGAAACGTAGGGCCTGCAATAGCTATCATGGAAGGGATGTTAAGTCAGTATGTCAAATTGGTGAAATGTGAAAGTCATTACTTACTTTTTCATCTTCGAAACGGCGAGCAACAAGTTGGAGAGAAATCGGGGCGTCTTTGTACCAATCTGGTTTATCTGATTACCGATTATTGGTTAGCTTTTTAAGAAGGGCATTGCTTATTAGTTTTAGAGTAAGAACGTACAGAGTTTGTGGGTTTCAAGGTCTATATCTCCTTTGTGAAGGAAATCGACATCGATAGGATCAAGGGTGGGATCAACAGTCGTGACCGGGAATGAAACACCAGGATAATCCAGAAGATTGAATAGAAGGCTGTAATTCCAGTATTTGGATTCATCCAGTTTCGCCGGTGGGCCAATGTAGAGAGGAGTTAGGAGAACATCGATTGGATGTGAGTCCACCGCACCGGTCTTGTGCCAGGCGTGTGCAAACTTTCCCCGGAACTCGTCCCGCTTGGCCGTCCAGTCCCAAACTTCCTGTAGCGATCGTTTCGCTTTGTGTGGGTTATGTTTGAATATCCATTCAGTAAGCGGTCTCAACTCCTCCTTGCCATCATCGAGCAGATTCAGCATTACCTCACCATTATCGGCAAAGATTAGAGTTGACTAATCAGAGTCGAAGAAGAAAACATCAGCCTGGGAAAACCCACATAAGACCCGCCATTAAATTATACACATACCCAAATTTCGTAGGCATCTTTCATGGAGAACTCGGCCCAATCGACGATTTCTATATCTGGATCCTTCCGGAGCTTCTCAACCGTTTCGCGCATTGCACGACGAACAGGAGGGTGAGGGGTAACAAGACCGTCGTCCCACATGATACCGACTTTGAGTTTCCTCGAGCCGGCGCTTCCCCGCAGCAGCCAGTCAACACCATCACGCCACTCTATTGGCGGGAGCGACGGATCAACTTCCCACATCTTGCTGTTAATTACTGTTTTCATCAGCATCTCCAGACCACCTATGCTGGTCGACATTGGGCCAATGACGGAAGGAATCTGCTCCCTCCCACCCGCGATGCCGGTTAAGCCAAGATGGCTCAACCGCGTTGAGGTCGGCTTCAGCCCATAGATTCCAGTGTGACCAGCTGGGACCCTGATACTGCCGCCTGTGTCTGATCCGAACCCTAATGGACTACCGCGCAGAGCAATTAAGGCGCTCTCCCCACCAGAGCTTCCCCCCGGTGTGAGCATAGTGTTGTAAGGGTTGGTAGTCACTCCGTAAATCGTGGACGATGTTTCAAGGTGCATCTGGGGTACTCATTTTAGCATAGTGATTGATAGCTTGGATAATCCTTGAATTTTTCTTTTTGGAAAGGCTCACCAATGTTTGGGGTTGGGTTGTTCTCGCGAATGGAATCGCGCCAGCGTCACACATGGCTTTAAGTGCCAGGCCATCTGTATCCACGATCGTGCCAATACGCGCGACAAACGAGAAATTAACTTCCCACCCTTTCAATGATATGTGCTCTTTGACACTGATGGGAAGACCATGTAAAGGACCAATTGTCCGCCCATGCTCCTTGTAGTAGTTATCAAGCCATTTTGCTCGCTTCAGGGCGGCTTGTGGGAGCAGCTCTGTGACGCAGTTCACCTATGAGCAAAAGAAAGTTGAGTTCAAGACGGGTTTTCAAACAGCACGAATTGAAGGAGCAAGCAAAGGTAGACATACCAGACGTTGTGCAAGAGCGGCCCTTCTCAGAAAGGCCTCTATGACCTCAACAGCTGAGAAGTGTCCATTTGCCAGAAGCTCAACCAGGCCCTCGGGAGTCTTCTCTGTGATCTCGCACTCGCGCGCCGTCAAAATCCCACGCGGCAGGCTTGTCACATTGAGTGGAAGGTCCTTTGGTAGATCAGGCAGCGGCGGTTCCACTGCAAGAGAGATGTCGCGACGACGACGGGCTTCTTGAATTGGATCCCTTGGGTCATCTGCATGTATCTGGAGGGCAGACATTTTTCTTGACAAAGTATATATCGTGGATGAGATTTTCGTTGATGGCGTCAGATCTTCGAAGCTGGACGAGTTATATAGCTGTTGCGCATTTTCTTCCCTATCGATGTTTGGGCAACTTGTCCCACACAATATCGCGTCATCTCCATGCTTATCGACGGCGGATGCGCGCTTCCACCAAGGAGAACTGCAGTATCCATCATCGGGATTTCCAGAACCCCGGATCTAGTACTCTCCGGGGCCAAGTCATTTTCACGACCTTATCGAGATGGGGAAATCTGCATTTCTTTCCTGTTCGGGAAGCTTCCTGATTAGGTAGGTTTACTGTTATCGTTGCTAGTTCCTAGCCGGTGGCACTAAATCAGTGAAGTCTGGAATTTGCCTTCAGGATGATCCCTTCGAATGATAAAAACGCATGCTAGTGAGGTGGAAATTGGCTGAATTCCCCAGGTTCTAGACCCTGCAGGCTTGGCTCGGTTAGAAGCAGGTTGAACTGCATCGGAGATGTGTGGGGGTTGCAATCTCACCCCATACCTGAGAGTACTTGTTAGTGAGAGACAAAACTACCTACCATATCATGTACATATACATTGTCTTCAATGTTAATAAATGGCTGAGGTCTAACCGTCGTCAATTGTGCCTATCAAAGGAATCTCTCTACCGCTGTCGCCACAAAGCTCTAGATCCATGTCCACCCAACAGTTTCCTTAACCAATTGCGTCTTGGTCTCATGTCAGGATATTGACCTTGTTGTACTAGTTCTCCAGAGACTTGAGTTGCTTTGCATCGAGGCCGTTTTCTACTTAAATATCTTTAGGTCTGGCCATCAAGACCAACCCACCATTGCCACATTGTCTCCCCATATCTACATGTACGCTCTTTGGCTACTAGAAGACGATATCTCATGCTTAGACCTAGGCAACTCTGCTTTTCCGATCCTTTCTCGTTATACTCGCCAAGAAATATATCTTCTGTCCCCGCAACCATGACAAATTCCATCGTCGAATCTTCGGAGGCTTACACGAGTCAGCTACGATGGTGCAGACTGAACAAGTAAGGATTGTGCTCCTTAAACCTAAGCTGGACTGCTTCTGATCAATTGGTAGCCCCTCTGTGCAGAACTTTCTTATGGCATGCGTTCTGTTTTGCAACCCAGGACTTTACCTGGCAATCTTGGTACGTACCCCTGCCTCGATATTTTTTTGGTTGTCGGAGCCGCCTGAGCCATCGACATGATAAGGGAAAATCAACTAACATGCACCTTTTTCAAGGGACTTGGGGCCGGAGGTGGTCAGGCGTCATCGCTCTTAATGGCTCAAGTATCTAATGCGTGTCTGTACGCCGTATTTGCGGTGACTGGAATTCTAGGCGGCACAATTTTGACAAAGATTGGCCCTAGATGGACTGTGCTGCTCGCTATTTCCGGATACCCTCTCTATACTGGTTTGTACAATGCCAGGACGAACCTCCTAGGAAGATTCTAATATCCGGTTCCACTAGGTTCTCTTTGGTACTTTGACAAGTCGGGTGGCCAGCTTTGGTTTCCGCTTCTCTCAGGATGCTGGCTTGGTTTCAGTGGTGGCTGTCTTTGGACCACTGCCAGTGAGTGATTTCCATCCCCCACGAGTGACCCAAACATGATGTTCGTTCCGATAAGGATCCGTGTATCTCACACACCCTTTTCAATCAAATAGGCTTCATGGCGAATGTCTACGCATCCGAATCTGTAAGTAAACATCCCATGTCACCTCTGAGGACAGCAATTCTGACAAGTTGGACGTTATAGGAAAAAGGCGCTTTTAGAGCTATTCAGTGGACAGGAAATTCGGTCGGTGCCACCGTCGGGGCTGGTATTGCCTTCGCCATCAATTTCAATGGTAAATACCTATTTACTTGACTTTACACAGTTCTCAACGCTCGTAAAACGCACTACTAATGCTCAGGTAGCCCAAACCCCCTCGACGCCACAAAGCGTCTACATCATATTTATTGTTCTCCAATGCGCATCAGCTAGTTTCGCACTTTTGATGGTCGACCCTAACAAGCTCATCAGACCCGATGGCACGCCTGTAGCTATCTTCCGGCCTACAACACTCAAAGAGAGCATAGTTGCTCTTGGTTCAATGTTCAAGGACTGGAGGCTGATCCTCATGCTGCCTGCCTTCTTCACTCCAGAGGCGTTCATCGTTCTTCAGTCCTCACTCAACGCATACGCGTTCAATCTCCGTACGCGGAGCCTGAACAATGTCTTGTCGTATGCATGTCAGATCCCGGTGGCTTTATTTGTGGGATACGGTCTCCTAGACAATAAGAGACTGGGTTCCAGGCGCAGACGAGGTCTTCTTACCATCGGCTTTGATGCGATTTGGATAACTGGGACATATATCGCTCTCACCCTCTGGCTCCACAGCTGGGGCTTTGACAGGAGCATGCCTGGACCAAACATTGACATAGAAGATGCGGCTTGGCCCGGCGCGGTAGCACTCTACGTTTTGTACGGTTCTCAGTATGGTATTTTCCAAAATACTGTGCTCTGGGTACTGGGGTCGATGAGCAACGAACCAAAGTTGATGGCACACTTGGGCGGTGTCATGGTTTGCTGTAAGTTATAAACCACCCTCGGCAAGTGCTAGAGAGCGAGTAGAAGGGAAGAGAAGAGAATAATAGGAATGTGCTAATAACATCGATCAGTCATATCAGCAGGTACAGCAGTATCTTTCGGCATCGACTCAGCCAGTGTCCCTTACGAAGCTGAAAATGGCCTCTGGTTCGCTCTTAGCACATTGACTTGGCCCATCCTGGCCTTTGTAACTTACAAGTATGTTCGTCCCACAAATTATTTCGTGGAAGAAGGGGTTGGGATTCCAGTGGAGATGCAAAATGGGCAACTGGATTCTCAAAAGGTTGAAGTAGAGAAAGGGTTGAATGTTGTCAATGTTGAAACTGGGGCTGTCTGACGGACGCTCCTTTCCACGGGGTGGCTCAGAGGCTCAAATCAAACCGCAATGCATAGAACTGAGCTTGAACTCCTTTCTTCCGCTCCCGCTATGTCTCGACTGGAATGCCTTACTACGCTCGAAACATAAAAGCTTCCAATAAGCGCATCTGTTCAAAAGGAAAGATTTCTTTGATTACCCCCATCGATTATTTCGGATGTGAGGAATGCGTTCATAGATGTTTCTACTAATTATACATGTTTTTGTGACCAGTCCAGGCGCTTCATCTACCACACGGGAGAGAGTTTGAGTACAAAGTGAAATAATAGAAGATGGCAGACCCGACAGCTCAACACAATGACTACAGTTATGCGGAAGAAAGTTCTATGAGTATTCATACCAACGACTCACTTGCCCTCAAGACGAGCTGGCGTCAAATGACTATATAAGCCATCCTCTTTCACCTGGACTCCTTCGTTCGTCTTCTATCTTTGGCTAAAAGGGCAAGAATTAGTTAGACTCGTGTATTAATATTGGAGTCAACACTCACACGCCAATCCGATTCATCCACCACACACCAAGCGTCAGCCAAGAGTTTATATAAAAGAAAATAAAGCAACAAAATCCAAGTCGAATCCACCCGATAACAAGGTCACCTGGCCAGTGTGCAGCAGGAGGATTGATTTGTATTAGGCAGGGAATTTCAATGGGTAATTTATTTCCGCTACTAACCTCAACGAAAGGACTATTGACTATGAACAGTCTCTTCTTCTATGGATAGTGCTTATTATAGGTAGCTAAGTAATGGGAAATTGAAGTATATAATATACCCAAGCTACCGATCTTAGCGAATGTTATATTCGGCCAGCACGGAACTCTTCCGCCATTTTCTCAAAGGTGCACCATTCAACCTCCTCATATTGATTGATCCAATCAATGAAGCTGCAAAAGTTAGGCTTTTGTATATCAATGCCTACGGGTCGTCCCCTCTCGATAAGGATAAGAGGCTAAGAGTGGAAGACTTACCGCTCATGCATCCTCATAACATGTGGCTTGCCACTAACTTGCGGGTGGATAGTAAGCGGGATAATGAAGGTATCGTAGTGCTCGTAGCAATAGAGGAAAGTCTCCCTCCACGTCTTCTCGACAACTTCTGGGTCTACATAGCCTTGCTATTTCATGATTTAGCATAAGCTATACATTTCAAGAATTGTCAATGAGCCAAACCCACCGCATTTGGGCGCGTTGCTTCGAATTGAAAGGCTGGCCAGTCATCAAATGTCCAGTTACCTAATAAAAGTCAGCAGAGAGAATAAAAAAGCATTCATGATTCATTTGAAGCCAAATATGACTGACCGGGAATCACGACAATATTGGATGGACTCTCGATGGAAGACGGCACCATCCAAGTTGACGCTGGTTTACTATAGTCGGTGACGACATGAACCTCCCCATCCTTCGGGGCCCAGTATGCGTGAAAGTCATTATGCATGTAAGAGTGATCTAATAACCGTCATTTAAGCGTTGGATTCTCTCATATCACCTAGCGCACGTGTGCGTAGCTGTGGTGCGACGGCCCTGGGCGGTAAGAGATCTTCTACTAACCGTAGCTGAAGCCCATCTCTTCCATAATCTTGATTTGCTCCGGATGAGGATCCCATGATGGGGCCGTGAAACCGGCAGGCTTCTTTCCTCCACAGAAATCAGTAAGGACGCGGGCCGATCTTTCCATGACGTCTTTGAATTGCTGAGTGCTGAGCTCTCCAGCATGCCTTTGAATCACGTCACAGGCTATATCAGCTTCGAGAAACCGTGATTGTTTGATGATGGTGAACTTACTCGTGAGTGTAACCATGGCAGCCGCTATGGAATAAGGTGTCAGATACTGCGACGATACATCGTGTCCAATGAGCCCTCGACTCACATTTCATGTCCACCATCTCTGATCCTTGCCATTTCTACAGGAAATGTCTCAATTGTGTGTGCAGGAATGTACCTGAATACCCTACAGTTAGAAGCCCCCTTCGACAGCCTTGCACGGAGGTGTCAATAAGCAGATCAACCTACCATGAGCATTTGATACCTTTCTTTTCGAAGAGATCTAGGAGCCTTTTCGTGCCTACTTTAGCACCAAAAACACCTTTCCCGACGTTTTAATCAGCTTGATGCAGGGGATTCGAAGTGGCCAAGCAGTCTCACCTCGGGATATGTTCGATAAATTTGGTCGAGATCCGTTGGTGAGGTTGATGTGTCCGGAAACAGCATCAACGTCAATCCCATACCCAACCAGAATCCTTTTCTTGCCCATGGTTGAGATCTGATTTTCATGTAACGAATGCCGCACAGGAGATTGGATGAGCCGGTTTCACGGTGCACAATACTGAGAATTCTATGGTCATTATCAGCTAATACTAAGTTATTTAAACTTGGGAGTCGAACCAGGAATTTTGCCGAGGAAAGACAGACTCAGTTTCCTACTTTGGAAAGTCTACGTCTTTACTAGCCCGAAATACCCAACATACATACACCTCTGCTCTTCTCTTAGAACTAAAATCTACGCCAACGGATGGTTTTGGTTAATAATCTCATCCCATCACGTACCGGATCCTGCCCCGCTTCTATCGCGCAAACCATCGCGCCTCCTAATTTTCACAGCTAAGCCATATGTTGAATACTTTCCCAATCAGGCAGTTCAGATTTAAAGAGGATTGCTATTGCCAGAGCACAGCATGCCAACATTCATTGTATATTCCAATGGGGAAATGGTCATTGACCATCGATGTTTTTGGGCTTTCCTGCTCAATAGCATGGATTTCTAACTGTCGTATTAGATTCGAGTCCCTGTATAATAAATGTTTCTTGTTTGATTCGGGATAGGTTCAAATCAAGAATAGCACTACGTCAGAAATCCTTTAGCAACGTAGGATGAATTCTAAATCCAAAGATTTCATAGCCAGCGTAAAGAGCCTTGCCCTGGAAAAGAGCTTCTCATCCAGAACGTCTGAGAAATTATAGTTCATTTTTTATCGAATCATAGAAATGCACTGGAGCTTTTATTAGGTAATGGTGCAGTTTTTGATGCGAAGCTCTGCTCATCGTACAAGAAAAACTTTGTTCTGAGGCTCGTCTCTTTTGAAGCTTTCAGACCTCCTCCAAACCTTTCATGTGTATCGACTTGTGCTAGATTTGTGCTCCAGCTGGACATGTTCACAGTAGGATTCCTGGGCTAATTTGCTAATAGAGTGCTATTAAGCCATTCATCACGACGTGGTTAGATACTACCCAAAGCCCCCTACTCACAATTTGGTAAGAAACTAAAATGCTTACTTTGTACATCGCCGAAATTGCGATACTAACACCCCCATCTGATTTGATTTCGAGTAGATCGATCATACAAAAGGCAAAAACAAGAATCCTCCTGAGGCCTATCCAGGAGCTGTTTCTGAGCCTCGTCATGACAATATGAAGTTAGCCAGTGCATTTAGAGCAACCTCTCGATCTACTTTTCCGGTATTGTCGGAAACTGCCTTGCTATATTCCTCCTCGGTGATCTCAGGTCTAGTCAGTTCCAAAACCCTTTCCATAGCTTTCTTGTCGAATTCTGGATGGGATTGCAGTGTCCAAAGTCGGCCTGGGAGATATAGACCTTGAATGGCCGTCTTTTCGGTCGATCCCATATTTTGAATCTGCCCTAAATTACCCTCCTTGACCTCCCAGCAATGAGATTGATTCAGAGCCTAGTAGTAGAGAATCAGATGTTAGCCAATGGTTCAAAGTTCTTTCATGAGATAACCTAAGACAATTCATTCCGTACAATGCGATCTTGCATAAATATGCTCTTGCCAGTTTCAGATAGCTGGATATCCGTGACAGCGTTTTCATAGCCTTTGTTGTTGACGCCCACAGAGAGCCCGTGAGCTAGCGCTATCACCTGGTGGCCAAAACATATGCCCACCAATTTCTTGTCCCGCTCAGCGCGTACTACCGCTTCCACATAGGCGAGCAGTTTGGTGATCCAGAGCTCCTGGCTTTTGGGATGCGTAGCTAGTGGCAAGTGACAACATTAGTACAGGTGATACAGGTGACCAACACGGTAGTCCTTGTGCGGAATGACAGAAAAAGAGAGAAATGGTGAATGGCTTACGTGCCCCAGTGATCAAAATGACATCGCATTCGTCCGATTTAGGGTACTCCATCTTGTTCTTAGTATCCCAGACTCGGATCTCGGATTCCTCTTGCAAGCGGGTGTTTGATTTGAGCCATGTTGAGATGAGCCCTCCATATCCGCCGTACTTGGACTTGTCAGGGTCAAGCGTATCATCGCATTCAAAAATGCCAATTTTTGTTTTGTAGGCCATGATGGAGTGAAATAGGGGTGTCCCTGAAAAGAGCGAAAACCAGCGTTTGTTCACAATGTTGTTAGATTTCATTCATCATCTCCCACCAACATGTAGATATACTATTGGACCGAGGCTCATATGAGCCAGAGCTAGAACAGAATCAGTCCAAAACCTACCTAATTGGGAAGCTCGGTTGGTGCGGTTCAAACACTTGAGGGTGGATGAGACCTACAAAATTGCAGACCCCACTCGTTCTCCAAGCGACCACATCTTTGGGGTTCAGAAGGACACGTAGACAGCACTGTTCAACCTAGCAGGCCGTCTAAGAGCAATCCGCACGGGCATGGTGTGGTGGCGATGTTTCTTTAAGTACAGGTGGTAGACAAACTACTGCGCAGAGTTTCCAGGCATCTGAAAATTCTAGAGCATAAAAACTATCTATGCATCCGCTCAGCTACCCGACTCTGAGCCGTTGCCACTGAAAGTGAAACACAATACTCTTAGGTTTCTCCAAGTAGAGTTCCTTCTGATATAACTTTTGCTAAGAGCCGGTCTCGAGACAGCTTTTCTTTCAATTCCCGTGGCTTCGTGAAATGCACACCAAAACCGACCACAGCCCTAGCTTTCTAATCACCTAAGGGTAGTAACGATAGTTCTTGTTTTTCCAATCTGTGATATCCGGTTTCGCTCTAGCCCCATTAACGGCGGGCGCATCCTCAGTAGCGACAGGCGCACCGTATTTGTTGTCACGGGCCACATTCCTCCAGTGGAAGAACGCTGCCAATCCCAGCATGTCCGCTGTTGAGAGACATAAGCAGACGAGAAGCGTTACAAAAGCCGTCGTGTAAGAAGGAGCTTCAGTCTCGAGGAATAACTGAGGACCAGCAATGTTTCCTGCACAGTACCCTACGAAGATGAGAGCAGTGACTGTGCCTCGCTTGGTGAAACCTCCGACGTTGCTGCTGACAAGGCTTAGTGTAATGGGGAACCCTCCTGCAAAGACCACTAATAGGTAGAGTCCAATCAGGTGTCCCACGCGGTTGGTCGATGGTAGCTGGCGTATCAGGATGACTCCAACAAGGCTGATGGCATTGAGTATGGCCACGGTTATAGACCGCGAATTTTTGATCTTTGTAACTGCATAAGCGGCACCAAAAACGGAAATGAGCTGGAACGCTGCCATGGGCATGTTGAGAAGTAGTGTAGTCACTGTGGTGAAGCCCAGCCCCTGGATGATAATGGAGCCAAAGTTGGTTATGCATCCATTAGGCAAGGATCCGAGGAAGGCGTAGAGAAAGAGAAGCCATGTTTTAAGATCCGCTAGGGCTTCCCACACCTGGGACCACTCGTATTTACCTGTCTGCGATGTCGCTTGAGCCCTCTGAGCCCTACTAACAGCAAAGGCTCGTTCTTCATCGGTAAGGAACTTGGCAGTCGAGGGATCACTAGGAAGGAAGAAAAGAATAACAAAGCTCCAAGCAAGCGTTATCACTCCAAATATGATGAATATGAGCTACAGTTATAGGTCGAGGGGTCAGCAAGCTTGCAAGATAAAGAGAATCCGATAAAAAACGAGAAGAATCGTTGCAAAGGTGATCGAACATACCCTCCAAGGTGCGATCCCGCTTCGTGCATGCCCGATACCATATGCAAGCAGACTCCCAAATAGGGTCGCAATGCCATTTCCGGAGAACCAGATTGCGTGGCGGGACGCGTGCTCCTCTGGTGCATACCACATGCCCGTCAATAAACTGAAGCCCGGACTGATGGCGCTCTCAGAGACACCTAGAAGAAAACGCAGTGCCATCAAGCTAGCAAAGTTGCTGGCTGCAGCATGGCAACAGAGCACAATGGCCCATATAACCCTAGCTGGCTCGTCAGCACGTTGTAACTTGTTGCCATTTGCGGGTGAGCGACTACTGATGAACGTACATTGTCACACCAAGAAATCGAGCGATTGGGAATTTGGCGAAGCCAAATGACATGGGATAGCTGGCAGCCATGTAGCCAAAATAGAACATGCTGGAAGCCCAAGCATAGTCTTGACCAGAAAGGTTCTGTTCACACCATTAGACCATCACGTTATTCTCTTTTTCTGGGTCATAGACGGGCGATCCAAAAGTTGCGTTCTCACTTACAGTATCCTGTCTGATACCGGTAACGGCGGCGTATCCCAGCGTTGTTTTGTCGAGGTACTGCAACATATAGGAACATATCATGGCGGGCATAAGACTGCAAGTCATGTTGCGTAAGCATAATGACAAGTTCAATTCAACGACTTCGTAATTCAATAACTGTACCGGAGATCAATCTTTCGCACAAGGCGGCTACGATCGACCTGAACCAGTTTGCTGCCTAGCTCACAGGTCTCAAAGTTCAACGTCACGCCATCCGCACTCGGCACCTTCTTGATGCTATCATGCTCATTGGAGGCCATTTTAACAAGCAGTAAGTTGTACAGTATAGATGAAAATGCTGGCTGCCGCACTGGTGCAGGGCTTTCTAATGCTCAAAAGGTGCCGCGCAATTAATGCAGAAAATTATCATTCAAGGTTTCTGCGTTTAAGGGTCGGGCTACAACGCACATATGCTCTTATTTAAGGCCGACGGTCTCGACGTCTTGCGAGAAGCCACAACTCCAATCAGTACTAGTTCGTTCGGCCATGATAAGCAACTTTGGGGTTATGGCGGTTGGGGAAGTCAAAGATGCCATCCCTAGTCCAGAAGATCGGGTCCAAGCCAGGCCATAGGTTGACCTTCCCTATAAGGCAGGTTTTGAAAGATTGGTAAAGCGCAGCTTCGGAATATAATCATGGCTTTCCTTTAACAAAGGGGATGCAACCACAAGATAATGATTGAATTTCCCTCGCTTAGTCCGCCCCAGACTGATCTAGCCAAGCCCCGTATTCCGAAATGGATGATGTCAGAGCTTTGATCAGCGCTGAGGTAGACTCCAAGGATGGTGATATTGCGCGCCTTAACCAGGCCATCTACTCCAACCCCGAGCTTGCCTTTGCCGAATTTTACGTCCACCAGACCTTTTTTGAGCTTCTCCAATCCCTTGGTTTCTCCGTCACACCCCATGCCTACGGGGTTGAGACTGCATTCTCGGCTGAGGTAGGCTCCGGTGGTCGTCTAGTTGTGTTCAACGCCGAGTATGATGCGCTTCCAGATGTTGGCCATGCCTGCGGACACAACTTGATTGCTTCGGCATCGCTCGCGTCTTTTCTCGGTGCTGCCGCAGTCTTGAGATCAACTGGAATCCCGGGACGCGTTCGTCTACTCGGTACCCCGGCCGAGGAGGACGGTGGAGGGAAACTCAAGCTGATCGAGAACGGGGCATATTGGGGATGCTCAGCGGCGATTATGGCGCACCCAGTCGCAGGAGGCAAGCTACAAACCCCAGTCCGAGGAGTCGCTTTTCTTCGTACGCTATGCAATGCCCGGCTGCTTGTGACATATGAAGGGCGCGAGGCGCATGCAGCCATTGCCCCTTGGGCTGGAGTCAATGCCCTTGACGCAATTTGCCTGTCATACAATGCCATCAGCATGCTACGGCAACACATCCTGCCTACGGAGCGAATCCACGGTGTCTTCCATAAGTCCGGCACACGTCCCAACGTAGTGCCTGGCGAAACAGCCGTCGAATACTTCGTGCGCAGTAACACCAAAACCAGCGCGCTTGCCTTAGCAAACAGGGTAGTGAACTGCTTTCGAGGTGCTGCCACGGCCACCGGCTGCAAGGTTCATGTGGCCGACATTGCGTGCTACGCTGATCTGCGGCCTAGTCCAAAGCTTTGTAGAGCCTATATGGACGCAATGCCCGAGGGTATAATAGCCTACGATGAGCCGGCTGATATCCTGGCTGGAAGCACAGATATGGGCAATGTCTCATACGAGACGCCCTCATTCCACGCTGGTTTTGCAGTGGACACCGAGCCTGGCGTCAACCTACACACTCGCGGGTTTACCGTCGCAGCTGGGACTCGTGGGGCACTTGATAGAGCCATTGAATGTGGCAAGGGTATGGCGCTAATTGGATGGAGAGTGCTCTCAGACGATGATTTTGCGCATGACGTATATGAAGATTGGGAAAGGGATATAAAAAGCGTGACTGGCATGGCTGTGTGAATAGAGCCTTTACATCAAATCATTGAACAACCTGAAAACAAAAATAAAATACAATAAACAAACTACCAGATATCTCAGTTGCGCTAATGTTGTTCCGGATCTCCAAGTCCGCTCGCGACTATTCCTATGAACCTGAACTGAATTTGTTTTGATTTCATTCTTAGGACCTGACATGTAACAACCAGAACGTCTCTATAATTCCTTTGGTTCGAACTGAGGACGAGTTTTTCTTCATCAGGATGTTAGTAATATCCACTCTCCATATGAATTCGCCACCAGAGGACAAATGAGATGTCTGTATCATAGAACTCTGTTGGGCCTCGTCTTAACTTAGGGTGATACCACCATCAACCAGAACGATGGATCCTTGCATAAAACTATTGAGAGGAGACGCTAGCAGAACGATGGAATCTGCAACCTCCTCGACTTCGGCTACACGACCCAAGGCACTATCATCCACGACCTTCTTCAGCGGCGTGGCATCCCCCTGAGCTAAGACGCTGTCGAGTAACGCGGATTTGACGAACCTTGTGCCGTCCGTTAGCTTATGTGATAAACAGTACATTGTTATTTACTTACCCAGGACAGATCGCATTGACACGAATGTTTTGCGGGCCGTAGGCAACGGCGTCGGCTTTTGTGAGACCGACAACACCTGAATATTTTGTCAGAACTGGAAGGTTCTCCAACCCAAATGGCGATCCTCCTCGCCAGCGAGTATGGGGCCATACCGTGCTTTGCTGCGGTGTAAGCAGTGTGCGGCAGTCCCTTTTGGGGCGCGCACACACCCCAAGTAGAAGCGAGGTTCAAGATGCTTCCGCGACCTCTACGCAATCCCAGGTCCTCTTGTGCTGCCATGATGCGTAGTTCCTCCTTCTGGCATCTCCAAACCCCGTTGAGGTTGATATTAACGAGGTTCAGCCAGTCCGTTTCCTCGACCTGGTCCGTCATGTCAATGGGACCGCGGATGCCGGCATTGTTGATAGCAATGTCAAGCCTTCCGAACTTATCTACGATAGTCCTGAAAGCAGTCTTGATCTCCTGCGTGCTGCGGACATCGACCTGAATTCCAAGAACCTCAATATCGGGGTACTTGACACGTAAGTCCTTGACGGAGGCCTGCAACACGTCGTTGTTGGCGGCGTCAGTCAGCGCGAGCTTCTTGGCACCAAATCTAGCAAAGGAGTGCGCGGCAGCCAGCCCGATACCTGTTAAAGACTGCATTAGCAGCTATTCGTGCCTCCCTCAGGGACTTTAATACCTTGAGCCGCCCCGGTAATTAGCACAGATTCCCCAGTAAGAACAGACATGGTATGGAGTGTTAAGAATGACGAGGACATGCGTATGCGGCGGCTCTAAGTATGTCTAGAAGTGTGGTGTATAGTCCTATTGCTGGGGTAGATTGTTTCTTTATACCCCCTCAAGATCTAGCTATTTTGGGGCCTACGCGAGGACATCATACACGGCACGTTGGCCGACCTTCTACATATGGAAACTTTGACAGGACCCAGAAGGCAGTCTAGGATGAAGCTAAAGGTGCTTATACCTGTGGGACCAAAGTTAGAGCCTACCTTGCCATTGTATGTACTTTCCCACCTGACTCATACGCTGCTCGTGAATGGAAAGCGCTTGGCGTCGTCGATATCCATCAAATTGAGCACTTCCCGGCTCCGGAATACGGCCGCCTCGAACAATGAGATTATGGATTTTTAGGATACACAAATTCAGATGAAGTGGACGCAATCGACTCCGCAATCTTCAATCCTTGACTCGAAGTAACTCAACCCCGCTCCACCCAACTTCTTCTTACTGTTCCACAACGACTCACCAAAAGGACCAGACCCAGCCAACCTCCTTTGAAATGTCTCTCCAGTCAAGGGGCTCCTCGCCCCTCAGTTCCGACCTGCGCCGATGGTCCCAAACCAGCCTTAGCAGCTCTGCGCAATTCTCAAACAGCACAAGTCTGTTCACGTCCGGCGGAAAGTCCTCGAGAATTTCGAGGGTCCGCTGCTTCAACTCTGGCCGTTCGAAAATATCCAGCTCTAGGCTGGCAATCATGAGAGGCCATATTACGTTGACACTCGTCATGCGATAGTCAAACTCCTTGAGGTGGTGGAGGGTCCGGACAATGTACTGCTGCACCGTAGCATGGCGGTACGGGAGCCTCCGCACCCTTCGCGAATAGTGCACAAGGGCTGCGTTGCGGTACGCTTCTGAAATGCTCATTAGGGTCTCGCTGCTATCCCCGGGCGGCGTCCAACGAACCAAGAGGTCCTCCCAGGCATTGAAGCGACAATTGCTGTCGTTGTCAGCCCGCGTCCCCTCCACACTGCCGCCACCGCATGGCGCCGATGCCATGTATCGCTCAATCTCGCAGAGCACGAACAAGACGATGGTCGGACATCCGAGGATTTTCTGGAAGAACTGATCCTGGCTGCATAACCTGTGGACAGTCATCTCCCCATCACGTCGAACATGGTAATACACGCTCAAGTCACCGAGGAAGGCACGCCAGTAGGCGCTGGAGATGGTGATGGGGCGCCAAGATGTCACGGCTGCCATTGTCTCCATAGCGACGGCGCACTTGGTGAAGACTTGCCAGTCGCTGGCTTCCACCATGTCCGCCTCCAGTCTGTCTCGGCCCTGGAGCATCATGATGATGCCCTGCAGCCACAGGGCCCAGTCCCCGATACCAGAGTCGACGATTTCGATGGATTGGATGAAAAGGCAGGCAAGCAGATTGGGAAGGCTGGCGCAGTCTCCGGCGGCGAGACTTTCCCGGAACAGCACGAGGACCTTTTGCTTATGCCACAGAGCCTTCACGGAGTCTTCTGCCCTGCTGCTGGGTGATCGCGAAGCCCAGTATCCTGTCAGGGCGAATAACGCATGTTGAAGGATGGGGAATTGCATCGAGGCTGGTATGACACTGGATATAAAGGGATTATCAACCGTCAGCCATAGTGGCGTGAAGCGTGGCAAAGCCGACTGAATATCTGAGAAACGGGCTTGTTAGCGAGTAGACCTGCGGATGAGGAAGCACAACTAGCAAGCCTACATAGCTGATAGTATCTCGCCGCATCAGTTGAAGTGACGCGATTACTTGTGGGACTGATTATTAAAGGAGACGAGCAGGGTATCTGCATCGCTGGACTGTGGTGACTGGCATCTTGCCGGTGTATTGATGACTGAACAAACGATACTGGAGTTTGATGTTCTTGAGAATCCGTGCTTGCCGCAGGTGTGCTTTGGCGCGATCTGAGAGAGGTAGGAAAATAAAGATGGTCGTTCGATGATGAGCTGTGCTGGTCGAATGTATCTTCGGTGGGGGCGGCAGAGGTAGGGGATGGTAATTCAAGCAGCGTGACTGTGTCGCAAGGTGGAGAATCCGTTATCTCGGGTACTGGAATCAAAGGCAGCGGCCAACAAGCATCAAGCCCAGGTAGCATGGAGTAGTTGTTTGATTCAGCATCTCGCGATTCTTGCGACTGGCTGGGTAAGTCAACCTGGGCCGCCAAGGCGTCTACCGGGGAACACGACGGGAAGGGATTGTCTTGCGTTACAGATGCTGCAAGTCCACGTGGCGTGTTGTCTCTCGCTGTCTCACTATGTGACGATTCCAACGCGGCCTCAAAGTCATCAACCTGCAGATGCTGACGTCGGCGGACTTTGGGTGGGGCGCGTACCTTTTCTCCCACCTGGAACCGAACGCGATACTTTTTCCGCGTTGTCGGCTTGGCAACTGTCGTAGAGTAATTTCGTCAGCGTGAGTAATGCTTTGACGTTTCTTTCGCCTGTCGTTATACCTTCTGGAGGCTGGAATATACCCCGGACGTTCTTCAGCCTGCCACTGCGTGCCATGGTGCGGGACCAGCGGACCGACTGGGACGGGCTGTTGTCGGGATCGTCATTGAGTGCAGACCAAGTTGCTGCCTGCATTGATGCAGGCTATCGCTATGTTGTATGTTGAGCTCAAGGCCTATGGAGAGTGCAGTCCTCCGCGATATTCTCTGTGTTATCGCCCGATGCGATCATCAAGAGGAAAGGATTTGACCCTGAACTAGATGCACGTGCTACTCCGTAGACTTTGGAATGTTATCTTATCGCTCCCCCGCAATTCCACCGAATGTGGATAGCGGGGAGATAGATACAACAGGCATATGGTGCGGAGGACGTTGACTGATGTAAGGAGAAACATATCCAACTGCTCTGCTATCTAGGGACTCAGCCATTGGCGAGTCTTCACTACCAGATTACAGGCTATGAGAAATCCGAGCCTTGGGCCTTAATGCCCAAGGTGGCAACACCAATGTTCTATCTATCTACCTACATATGTAGGGAGATATATCCTCTTCTACACATACAGAAGACTGGCGAAACTCAAATGCAGCATGTCTCATTACAGATACGGGCCTCTACTTGATGTTTCTCAATCAACGCACAATTACATACACAAGATTAGAAGAAAGCACACAGAGCAAACAGTGTAAATGATAACATTCCCCGCTAGATTTCTCACGGCGCTAGTCTCGAGAAAGGCCTATCAAATGTGGGTAAGCTCAGACGGGCCTAGATCGCTTTGATCAAGTGTCACTAGTCCATACTTGGAAGCTTCCTATTTAAGCAAGTTTTCAAGGCTGTCCTCCCAGTAGTTTAACATCAAATGATATAGGTGAATACCTACCTTACCTACCCTGACTTGAGGCAAAAGTGGAACTAGCAAGAGTGAAGGGCTTCGATTCGGTTGGACCCTAGATTTGCATCTTGTGGCAAGTAAGTTCTTCAGGGGTTCGGATTGCTGTGCACTCGCAAATTGACATCACCAGACCATCGACCTAGGATCCATTCTCAACGCGGCCAACCGAGGTGATTTGCAGATCATTGTGCGAGCAATGCGCTTGACATAGGTTGTATTGGCCGTCCCAAGTTCACTATCCATCTTAGAACGTTCAATTATCTTAACTCAATGCACCCAGTTACTAGTTGAACTCCTGTTCTCGGACTGTCATTTCCGACTTTGTTCATTGAACATCAGTCGTGACCACCGGCATCTTGAAACGATACCGCCCGTTGAGCAAATAGAAAATGAGCCCAAAAATCACCCAGCCAATCATGATAAAACTAGAGTAATTCATATTCATCCCCGTCACCGGAATCTGCGTGGGGAATGTGCTGAAGAAAATTGCCACGGATGACCAAACGAGAGCAATGATATTACAGCTAACGCCCAACCATCGCGGGAGTTTGAAAGGTCCATAATCGCAAGGCCTAAGCCTATTGCGCCCATAGAATAGCATGGCCATAATAGGAAGCATGTAAGAGAGATACATTCCAAAGATGGCCATGGACAGGACAGCATTAAAGGCAGTGGTGTTTCCAGCGTAGATCGTGCCTAGGACCATATTGAGGATGAAAATAAGAACGACGGCCCGTACAGGGACTTTCTGCTTCCTGCCAACCTTGGCGAAGTAGTTTGAGAATGGGACAGCATCGTCTCGCGCAAACGCCCAGAAGGTTCGAGACGTGGAGGTCAGACCAGCCATGGCCGCCGCAACAGCAATGATCACGATGAACAACGCAAGCACTGTGGTCAATGCAGTAGATTTGGTGGCATCGAGGAATATCATCATAAAGGGGAACCCGGTAGGGGTCTGCAGAATATCCTCAAGTGAGCCGGTAGAGAACGCGAGCATGAGCACGAACCCGAGGCCCATGACAACGTTCATGACAACACTCCCCGTCATGGCCAGAGGGACATTGCGGGATGCGTTGGGTAGCTCCTCGGCAAGATGACATGCTGCATCGTAACCTAGAAAAGGGAACACGGTGCTGGTAAGGCCGATGAGCCACGCGATCCCGTCACTCTGCCACCCAGTGACGTTGCTGAAATCCGTGAATACGGATGCCGCTGTATTTTTCTCAGATTTAACCCCCAAGGTCACCAAGATGACAAGAAAACCCACAATGTGCAGAACGCCTATGTATCGTGACCGGCGTTAGCTTCTTCGGGGCGAAATGCTTGTGATATTGGAGGGAAGACCAACCTGCGACGAGATTGGCACTGCTTAAGCTGCGATAGCCGAGTGTATTCATCAGCAGGGCGTAAACTAGCACCGCCCAGTAAAGAAAGAGGCCGTGCCACCTTTGGGGAGCGTATTTGGCGTCATTGAGGATGATGAGTCCTTGAATCATCAAGCCCCCTGCAAATGCTGCCGAAGCTGTGAAGACAATCTGTCCACCGATAGAAATCCATCCTGTCAGCCAGGACATTATCTTTTTGCCACGTCCCGGGAAAAGGGCGGTGACCCAATGATACTGGCCTATCACCCACAGGTGTTAGCAGAAAACGCAGTTCCCAATCCGCGAGGCGTGACGATAACACACCTCCAGCAGTTGGGTATATTGATGCAATCTCGGCAAGCGAGGCGGTAGTTGCAACGGTGCAAATAAAGGTGGCGATGCTTTCACGCATCATCATGTTAGAGGCGTCGTTACTTCGCTTGTCTCGGCCCAAATACTCACTAATTGTAAACGAGGCACGGGACGCCACCACTAGCCAAGGCTTGCGCAACAACTGAGGCGACAGCTTCCCATGTTGCCATGATGCAGAGAGAGAGGCATAGCAGCGCAGTGAGGGAAAACGTGGGCTCAAGCTCGGCATGGAGTCCAAGCTGTTCTAGTCGCGTGGCGTCGGAATTCATGCCACACTTCTCTGAGGAAACCCTTTTAGAGACGCCGGCGTCCTTGGTATCCTTTTGCGTTGAGATCATTATGGATGGAGAAACTAAATATCTGTGATGATAGAGATCGTCCAAAAGCAAGTTGATAGAAGGGCAGGGCAAACCTAATTTATAGCCGAGCTTTCCTTGTCAGATGCAGGGTTTGAAGGCTCCGAAGTCATGGGGTATGTTTGATTTGTAGGCTAGTTGGTAGGTGAGACCGGCAACGCGGTTCCGACTGATGGTATCACAGCAAGCCACAGTCTGGTTACCTACAGGTACCTAAAGCATGGATGTGAGGGGGGTGGCCAATGATAGGAGATCTGGGTCCTCCGAAGGAGCTTCCCAGCTTGTCTCTCGGAAGAAGGTTTAAAGTATCATACTTCTAAAAATCCGGGCGTTGCTGAGTCTTGCCGAAGCCATGTGGTTGAAGATGCCTACTCTTTGTATGGTAGGCTACGGGTAATGGCTACTTTCCTTTGAAACTTGGCCTTTCATTAGACATAGGAATTTCTATGCTGCAAATGTGAATTGCAGTATGCTGTTTCTGATAATTTTTGGTACTTTGCTTTGAGAATGACGGTAGCCACAGACACGGGTAGTCATCAGTTAGGTTCTACGACCATTTGCTTAATGCAAAGGTGAGGTGAGTTGTTGATTTCTACTAATATATTCTACTCAACGCCAAAATATAGGCAAGTAAAAATGCAATTGCTACTGGATGTAGAAATTAATAATGCACTCTTGCGTAAAAGCAAGTAGATGTCCTGTAAGCAGAGACCGAAACGTTATTACAAAGAATGAAGTTAGGCGTTTGACAAAAATTTATAGGAAACTGTCAAATCCCTGGGTTGGCTTACAACCCATTCAATACCCTGTATAGTATTCTTCATAAAGATACCAAATGTCTCTGGGAGCGTAGGCACATTGAAGAAGACGTGCGGCATATTGTGATAATGATCCCGCTTAACAGGAACGCCAGCCAGTTTCAGGTATTCTTCCAACACAACGCCATCGTCTCGTAGTGGATCAAACTCGCATGTTGCGATATAAGTGGGCGGGAAGAGTTTGTGACTTTCACGATCCAGCAATGTGAAGTAATCCAGATCCGTAGGATGAAGACCGGCTGCGTTACTGAAAGTTATCAATGCGGCTTTGTCCACCAGTGGAATATCCGTTGCATTTTCTTCCAACGAGCGGTGCTCTGGTGGTCGAAAGACTGCCTCCGGATGTGTAGTGACGGGGCACAGAGCGATAACTCCCTTCACTGCATGCGTTGGCAACCCGGTTCGAGATAGCCTGATCTGGCGTGCTGCTGCGAGGGCCAGCATACCACCAGACGAGGAGCCAAAGGTAAATAGTTTGGTGGCATCGGCACCTAGCCGAGCGGCATTGTCGAATGCCTTTTCGCCGTCACCTCGCATGGTTAGTTCTTTTCAGTAAGGCAAGGTGCGGCTCGCAAGAGAAATTACCCATTTGAATGCTTCAATAGCATCATGAAGGTGGACAGGAGACTTATGTTCCGGTGACAGGCGATAACACACGCTGACAATGATGGAACCAGTGGTATGAGCGAGAGTGCCGCACACGACATCATCACCCTTCGAAGGCCCAATGACGAGCCCCCCACCATGATAATATACTCCCAAGGGGACAGGCTGTCCGGAAGGAGGGGGCATAAATATTCGCAGCTTGATCTGGGAGACCTTGTCGTCAACAACTACGACATTTTCGGGAATAGCTGGCCACGACTGCTGGAGAGCATCACCAAGTGCTCTATACTGAGCCCTCATCTCTTCCGGTGTCCCTGACAGCACCGGTCGTACACCTCCTAAGCTCTTCTCAAACTATATCCACCACTGTCAGGCTTTGCCACACAAAGGTACTAGGTAGTTAGGTGTGCACTTACCTCGAGCCACGTATCAGAGTATTTTCTAGCCATGATTGGCATTTAAAGACCTCTGGTTCTGCCGTCGAATAGTTCAATCAACAGGTAAGCATAAAAAAGCTTGAAGCTTGCGTTTGTGGAGCAGGCTCGGGGCGATCACTGGCGGCCCAAAACTGGCCGATAACTTGGGGGCGAGATTGATACCCCTAACAGAATTCAAGTAAGGGAGAGCGAGGGCTTTACTTCGCGTGGTATCATCCACTTCACCAGTGACAACAATCTGTGACTGTTTGCTGTTTCGGACCGAATTTGTCAGCTTCCGATGGCAGTTGAAGAGTACCCGATGGATCATGTACTATTCAAGCCTTCTCATATCCGATGCAGCACTTATCTCGCTTAAGTGCCACTTCAACGCCCCCTGTGCATCGGGTAAATACCATTTACGTGTGGGTGGAGCTTCTTGCCGGGTCCTCGCGGGAATTTGGTGGCTATTACGGCGGTGTATAGAGGAAATTACTAACAGGTGATTATTATATTAACCCTAATAATATAATATATCTATATTAGCTAATATAAATACTTAAAAATCCCTTTTATAGTAATTATTATAGTATAGGATTTCCTAATAATTTAATTATTTATTATTTTTAATATAGGTTTAATTTATAGTTTAAAAAGTATTTAAATTAAAAGCTAAAAAATATAAAATTAGTAATTAAATAAGGAGCTAATAGATATTTAATTTATAATTACCTAAGAGATTAAAAAGTATAGATTTTAAGAAATAATTTTAAAAAAAAGAATATACTTTAATTAGAGATTATAATATTATCTTTAAAGTATTTAATTTATAGAAGAAGCTATAGATATTATCTATATACTTACTATCTTTAATTATTATAAAGTTTTATTAATTACCTTCTAGTTCTATAAATCTAAGAAAGTAGCTAATTCTTAATAATAATTATTATATTAACTTATAATTACTTTCTAGAGATTACTTTATATTATTATAATTAAGAGCTTTTATAAAGAGCTTTCTAAATCTTATAAGAAGTATTAGAACTCTTATAGTTTTATAATTATAAAGTCTATTTAAAAACTAAGTTAGATTTACTTATATTATTCTCTAAGATAAATAAAGATACTTCTATAGATTTAATTTAAATTTTATTAGGTTTTAAAATATTATTTTCTATTCTTTTAGAACTATTATTCCTAATAACTTTAATATAGGATTAAATTATAATAACTTATTAGAATATATTTATATTAATTATAGGTTATTAATCTATAGCTTTAGTTTTTATTAATTATTTAATAGCTATTTTCTAAATATAAAGTTTTTCTTATACTTATTTCTTTTTAAAAGAAACTATTTCTTAAATTATATAAATATTAACTTAAAGAATAAATCTATTTTTAAAGAATTTCTAAGAGAAATAATACTTCTATAGGTTCTTCTTTATTAAAATAAACTAATTATATTTTTTAATTAGATTTATTTAAATAGTATAAAATATACTAATAT